>OX392374.1:1800000-2074597 GCA_947623385.2 Cladonia squamosa | reverse complement strand
AAGCAGTGGTATCAACGCAGAGTACTACTAACCCTAACCCTAACCCTAACCCTAACCCTAACCCTAACCCTAACCCTAACCCTAACCCTAACCCTAACCCTAACCCTAACCCTAACCCTAACCCTAACCCTAACTTATTTAAAAGTATCTCCTTTCCTAGAATCTACTATAATTAGTTTAGAAATATTTATAAACTAGGTAACTTTCTAGGAGAAACTATTCCTTCCTTTTATAATAGCTACCTATTCTTATTATAGATACTTATTTTTATAGTATCCTTTTTTATAGTAGTTATAATACTCTATCTATAATAAGTCTTTAGTCTTCTTTCCCTTTTTAGCCTTATAGGGAGGTTTCTAGCCTACTACTAAAATATTCTCCCGCCTACTAGGCTTACTTTCTAAGTTAGAAGTCTTCCTTTCTATCTTTCTCTTATATAACCTATTATTAATAATATAGGTCGCTTAAATAAGTATAGATATATTCTAAAGCTATAGTATCCTTACTAGCTTATCCTTAACTTCCTTACTTAACCTATTATAATATACTACTATCTTAGTAATAGTATTCTACTAAATCTTTACTAATAAAGCCTAGAATTTAGCTATATATTTAGTTATAGACCCCTTTTAATAGAGATAGATTATCTTCCTCTCTATCTTTTATTCCTTAATATTATTCTTAAATAAAGCTTTAAGGATCTCCTTAATATAGTTATATTTATTAGAGAACTTAATAATATTATCTAATATATATTAAGGGTCCCAAAGTTTAATATACTTATTAAGTTAAGGGGAGAGGGCTAATACTATATCTCCTTCTAAATAGGAAAGATAGAATAAGTTCTATTCCTCTAATATAGTAAATAAAGAAGAGTAGAATACTATATATAATTCTACTTATTATATATAACTATCAAGGGTCCCTCTCTTATTAGAGAACTTAGTAGGGATAAGGACCTTAAGTCCTCCCCTAAGGACTACCTAAATACCTAAGTTATCTTATCAGGCTACCTTTATAGCCTTTATAGAGAGGCGCTAATAATCTTTTATAATAAAACTAGAAGTACTTATTCTAAATAGAGTAGAGTATAGTATCTAAAGTATAATAAAGGGGTTTAACTCCTTAGGGGGTATAAATAGATATAAGTTAGGTTAAGTAAGTTAAGTATCTATTAACTATAAACTCCTCTCTATTATATAAGTTAAATATAAAGAAGGAAAACGCCTAATAGTAAGAAGACTATCCCTTATATATTTAGTAGTGGAGCCTCTACTCTACTAGGGTATAGTAGTTGTAATCTATAATTAATGCGATCACTACGACTAGTTATATAAGACTATTCTTAAGGGTTCCTTTGTTCTGCGTACCCTTAGGCACGCCTCAACCCGTAACACCTTAGTTTAAAAAGTTTAAATTTTAGTAAGAAAACTTGTTCTACCTTATAACTTTTCTTCCTATTTACATAATCTTAAAATTAAACCCTCTATTTAAAGCCCTGATATAGCTCTAAAATATATGTATATAAATTTTTAAAGTTATTTATAAGATTTGACCAAGTACTATCAACCTTAGTTTAAAAAGTTAGACTTTTATTTATTTTTTAACTTTAGACTAACTAAATCTAGAAATAATTTTAGGGTATATATATTATATATAGATCTATAAGTTTCTAATATAAATTTTAAAAATTCTTTTTAAGAATTGTCCAAGTACTATTAGATTTAGATAAGAAGATAAGCTTAAAAAGTCCCTAACTTTAAACTTTAATAGATTTTTTCTACGCTAACCAAATTAGGAAATAAATATATAGATTTATAGCCCTTATCTAGTTCTATAACATTGCCTTATAAACTTTTTAAAAACTTTTTAAAAATTGACCGAGTACCATCACTTAAAGATCTAATGGTACTGGGACGATTTTTTGCCACCGGAGCCATGGTATTGGGGCCCGGGTACCATAGCTCCCGCTTATAGGTTGTTACCGTTGTCATCAGCGTGATGAACATTTTTCGTGAGTCCGTTACTAGATGGCTGCCAAGTCATCTCTGACTCTGATCCTAGTTGATAGCAAGAAAATTCCAGCCAAGCCTGCAGACACGGAGGACACAATAGTGGGACAAATGAACCTCGCTACCCATAGTGGCTGGCTTACGACGATGTGGTGGAATTCTGCATCAGTGCTTCTCAATTATAAGGCTACATTCCATGACGTTATTGATAGAAAGAACAAGAAAATCGGAGTGTCCATGATGCGGGCACTGCATTTGTCACTCTTTATATGGTGGCTATCAAGTGTATGTCGGCTTCGTGTCATTGTCATGTGAACTCCAGCTGACTATAGCCAGCTTCTCTTCGTCATATTCCAGAATGGAATACACTTTGACGAGTACTGGACAATCGGTCCGAACACCGCATATGTAGTCAGAATTTGGTACACGAATATCTGGCATATTGTCCTCACTGTGATAATAGTACTGCTTCCGATCCACTGGATTTGGCTAGCCCGTACCAAACTCTCATCGGTCTTGGTATACCTATTTCTATTTGGAGCATTGTCAATGTAAGTCCTCACTAATCTGCCCTGCCATTGTGCCTTCCAAGTCTTGCTCGTCTCGAGTTCGGAGAATCTCCGTCGCTCCAGCTGACACTGTTTCGGTCCGCAGAATAGTTGCCCTTTCCGGCAGGCGTTTATGGATTCTAGACCGACGCTTCGCAGCATCCAAGGGAGACAGGTATGTCCTGTCCATCGAAGCGGTGATGTACAGCATAATCGAGGCAAACGTCGCCATCATTTGCACCAACCTTCCAGCGCTGGGCTACCGCTTTTGTTTCGACTGGGTCGAGGCGAACGAAGCTGGCAGGCCGCGTGGCCGCGAGCGCCGCGACACCACCGTCGGAGGCCACGAAATTGAGCTCCAGACTGTAGAACAAGTCGAGGACTTGGAGCGACAGCGCGAGCTGCGCGCCGCGTACGAGATGGGAGCGCGCGGTGATCCGTCCCCTTTCCGCGGCGAACACCTTCTTGCGTAAGATGCACTCACGTTTGCACAAAAGGCCGTTCCCCCAGGGGCCTGTCTCTCATATAAAACCCAAAGCTAGGCGCATATCGCACCTCTCAGAGATGGGATAGAAGTGAATTTAGCGATCAGAGTAAGAGGCTAGTTATGCATGCGTCGTCGATTCTTAATATCTATTTTTATTAACTTTTTAACGTCTTAGAGATCTATAGAATATAATTATTAGAATATAAGATTATATTCTTAAATAGATACTATTTATTATTTAAATTCTTTTTAAATCTATTTTAAATTATAGCGTAGATATATATAAAAATATATTATTATATTTTTAAATTTATTTAACTTTAATTTAAAGATAAGCTTATAAATTAATTTAATTATAAAGAAATTCCTTTTTATTAAAATATTTAAATTTATATTTATAAGTTAAATCTTAATTTTTTTTTCTATAAGATTAAAGAAATAAAAATAAGTATATATAAAGTATAAATACTATTAATATTAAACGAACTTAATGTATTTATAATTTAGAAATATATGCGGTACGCTAGCTTTTTTAGAACTACCGCGGCGCTAGCATAGAATTCTTATATCTACGGTAGTTTTCTACCCTTACGGAGCAAAAGTCTACCTTCATCGAGCTGCAGATTTGATACTCGGCACGATAGAGCGAAGATTCTTAAAAGACTAATGAGACCACTCCTACAATGACAACACCCGATAAATCAGTAGCGTGGTATAAGGAAGAAATCGGCGAGATTCCAGCATCAGGTCAAGATCTACTAGATAGGTACAGCAGCATCCCTACCGAAGACCTAGCGCAACACTTATTCAAAGTGGTTCGACCCTCCTCCTCTCTCAGCCTGCACCATCCATCCCTCATCTCCTCCCCAACCGCCTTTCTCACTCCCTTCCCGACTTACAAATTTACAGCGCGACAAAGCCTGGAACATTGCCCCCTACCCCTGCATCGGCTCCTGGCTATTTCTCAAACCCAGCATATCCCAGAGCCCCATCTACGCCGAAATCCTCGCCCGTCTCCAAGAAAAGGACCAGCGACTTCTGGACCTCGGCTGCTGTATGGGTCAAGATATCCGCAGACTCGTTCTCGATGGCGCCCCCGCCGAACGTATCTATGGGCTTGATCTGAAGGCCGGGCTGATGGATGCGGGCTACGATCTCTTCCAGGACCGCGATAGTCTACTTAGTACTTTCATCGCAGCTGATATCCTCGATGATTCCTCTTCGTCATCTCCTAAGCTCAGGGAGTTGGATGGACAGATCGATATCGTGTTCGCTGGCTCCTTCTTCCATGTCTTCGATTGGGATGCACAGATGCGGATCTCGAAGCGGCTGGCACGATTGATGCGCAGTGTACCTGGGTCGCTGGTGTTTGGGCATCATTTGGGCCATGCGGCTCCTGATACGTATCCATTGGGCTTGGGAGCTGGGAGTGTTTATGCGCATGACGAGGGATCTTTGCAGCGGATGTGGACGCAGGTCGGGCTGGAGACTGAGTCCAAGTGGCGGGTCGAGGCTGAGTTGGAGGGGACGGGGAAGCCGGTAGGATTTACGAAGGAGGGGAAGTGGGGAGATCCAGGGAGGAGATATATGCGTTTTGTTGTTTGGCGGGAATAGCACGTGCGAGTCAAGCGAGTGGGCTGACACTGGTCAGGTGAAACGTTCTCTGATGACGATGATGATGATGAGACTCAGTAACGCTCTTTTGAACTCAATAGACCGAAGAATGTTTTGGTGCTTCTTTCCTCCCTGAACTTTACCCTTCACATGCCTGCAATACCTAGCTCGACCTGGATGCGGATAGTCCCCTGTTTCCTACCCGGCAGTCCCCTGTTTAGGCGCTTACGAGTCAGCTTGCCTACATCCTCACCACTACCACCACCACCACTACTACTCCCACCATCACCACCATCTATGAGCACTTCGCTGCTGGTACCTTACTATCGTTAGTAGTAGATCGTTAACCGCCTCCCTAGACTACCTCTTAGAACTCCCCTTGGAGCATCCCTTAGAACACCCCCCGGAGCACCCCCTAGAACACCCCCTGGAGCACCCCCCGGAGCACCCCTCGGAGCACCTACTCCGTTGTAGTAATAGTAATATAGATGTGAGAGCTATATATATGAGAGGTAATGCTAATACTTGTAAGGCGCTATATATCGTCGTCAACAGCCTAAGCGATATGGTGGTGATGGTGATAGTAGTAGTGGTGGTAGTGGTAGTGGTGAGGATGTAGGCAAGCTGACTCGTAAGCGCCTAAATAGGGGACTGCCGGGTAGAAAACAGGGGACTGTACGCATCCAGGTCGTACCTAGCTGAGGACATGTTTTGCAGCATTATTTATCTGCCATCGTGAATCACAGACTGACCATTCCAGGCACTTAAGCTATGCAGAAAATTACAATTACAACCAGCACCGTGACTAAGAATACCCGTGCTGATAGCAGGAGCGAAACATCGGATATGCCCCTAGGCCCGAGGAACGACTACGTTATCAAGATCAAGAATCCTGGTCGCCACGCCACGGGAAGCACTCTCCTCAATGTTCTACCTATACGTTTCTCCTCGACAAACAATTTCGACTTCGTACGGCTTCGGCTTTTTCATCAAAATGGCTATATATCGCAAAGTTGGTATCAGTATTGGTATCATCAATCTCACCACCATCCCAAGCTTATAAACCATCAAATGTACCGACCAAGAACGGAGCGCCACTTACCAGTCTTTGCATCCATATCCAAAGGCCCTCAACCCTTCTTATGTCCAATGTCAAACCCCCACAGGACCCTTGAATCCACAATGAATAGGCTCGCCTCGGCAACATGCGCCCCTGGGCAAAATCTTCTCCCAAACCCATAGTGGAAACGGTCGCGCTGCATGTGGTCCTTCGAGAGACTGGAGGCGGCCGCGGTGATGTGGTCGTTACGGAATCGGTGCGGGTTGAAGACTTCCGGGTCGGGGTAACGGTCTGGGTCTTTAAAGAGGGCCGTAAGGTTGGGGGAGAGAATTGTTTTGGCGGACATGTGGTGCGTATTGTAGGCTGATGGGGCGGTGGTACAGTGGGGGATATTTTCAAAGGGTGAAGGTTAGAAAGGTACCCGGCGGAATCTCGTTGAAGAGGATTGTGTGAGTGGTTGGGGGTTAGAGTCCAGGCATGAAACTTTGGTAGTGGACGTTACCTAAGCTTCCTGTGGGAGCGTATCGATGCATTTCTTTGATCAGGCTCCGGATGCCAGGAAGGCATTTCTCGTCATCCCAGGTCGGCATGCGATTAGGCCCTACGACCCGGTCTAGCTCTGTTTCATGGATTGTCAGAAAGTTGAACCATCAGACACGGAGGATGAAATTAAGATCTCAAAAAGCACAAGTGATCTTTTTTCATTCTCCTCACCTTCCTAAGCCTCTCGTACAGCGTTCTAGTGCAAAGCCATGATCTTGAAGAACCCTTGCAGGATGGCACCCGTCGTATCTGCACCTGCACCGATAAGCATAGCTAAGATATGTACAGCCCTAGTATCGGAAAGTAATTCGCGCTGCTGAACCTAATTCAATGCAATATGGCAAAAATGAGAATAATATTTCACCAAGCTCAGATGCTATGGACAAGGATTGGCACGGAATAACATAAGACAGACCTCGATCAGCTGTTTGCAAAAACAGTCCGTCGCTGTTCCCTGCTCTACGGCCTTCTGTAAAGTTTGGAGGAAGGCAGCGTGTGGAGCGCTTTCTCGATCTACGAGGGGCACCAATCTTCGGTGCCATGGTTGAAGCGCGGTTGGCAGATATTGTAGCCAGGGGAGGAAGTCGATTGAGAGAGTTCCAGGCTCAAAGTCTGTAGTATTTAGCAAGAAATCTATTATTAGACATTGCATCTTGAAAGAACATTTGAAAGACTAGGTAATCTTTACATTTCATAGTCGCATCTAGCAAAAAGTTTAACTCCACCAGAATGGGGTGATCCAGACGGTCTAACCTGACCCCGTACACAGCACTGAATATCACATTCATGGTGTATCTCTCCGCGCTTTTGAGGAAATTTTCAGGGGTTTGAAGCAAGTTCTGGAGCATGATAGTCGTCTCGAAGTCTTCATACTGTCGAAAAAGCAGCGCTTGCTCGGCACTTAGAAGATTATGCTACAGTCTTCGTAGGAAGCGGAATTCTTCGTTCATGGGTGTGGCCACAAGCCGCCATGGCCAAAGCTTCTTCCGGAATGCCTTCTGTTCAGGTCGAAATGAATTAATTGCACCACGCTTTAACCCTCACGATGGAGGTATCAGTACTCTTCTAAGTTTTAGAGAGATCACGGCTTTGTTTCTGATTTTGATGTTGAATATCCAAAGGCAGCGATGAAATAATGAGCAAACCTCATTTAGCAGCTCTCGTGCAGCACGCGGACTATTGATGATGATGACTGGGGATCGGCCATACCAGAGCATACATAGACTACCCCAGTCTTTCTTGAGCTGGTGCAATTGAGGATCAAGGTCCGCTGACAATTTCCTTGATGTACCAAAATTTCCTAAGAATGGTACTGGAACAGGACCATTCGGGTAAGGCTTTCTGTGAGTCACTTCAATGCTGAGGAGAAAGACACCAGCTATACCACAGATAGCCAATAAGAGCGATGGAGCATAAATCTGATCCATAATCAGAAGCGAGTGGGAGAGGCGGGGAAAGCTTTCGTCTAAAAGAGGTTTCTATGTCTCTTGCTGCTACCTCGTGAGAATTGCCAAGTGTTTGCTAACCTTAACGAGTCCTTTACAGTGGTATTACCTAGGTCATCACTCAAAATGGGGACCGTAGTTCGACATTCTTGTCCGAAAACTGGCTTGAGTAGAACCCCACTGTGTCTGAGCATGAGCATCATGTTACGGACCTCGCTGGTGATCCTGCCGCCGGAAACCATGTGTTTGCTGCCGATGCAACCCAGTTGCCAGATTCTGCCATGCAGTGGTTTTCACGTTCACATCTTTCAGAGACTCGCTGAGCTTAGTTGATGATGCATCTATGTTCTTGGCGACATGCCTTGATGTATGCCTCGGAGAGTCTTCTTGACCCAGCCGTACAGTTGCTCGCTCATGTACTTATTGCGATACCATGCCTACATCTGCAATGCGTCCCTGATCTCTACCTTTTACATGTCAATTAATTCCAGGGCCGCGCTGGTATGGGTCCTACATATCTTCAATTGCTTGTTGACCGCTTTGACCTCCGGGCTTCGTATGTATGCCTACACCTACCTCTTTCCCAGCTGCCTATTGGTTCACACCTGCATGGCCGCCTAGCTACCTTGCTCCGCCAGGAGCATGGACTCCCCTTGATGGCTGTATACACGACCTGCAACATAAATGAGATTTTATATCTACGCTGACACTGACGCCTAATGGTGCCGTCGTGGCCTGAACCTGTGGGGCAATACAGAAGAGCGCAACGAGTGTATTTGTCATTGTAGCCACTGTGCTCGGAACTGATGCTTTTTGCAATTATTGACTAGACTTTTTCATATGATATCATGCCATATTGACCTGTGTGAAGCTATGAATTTCCTGCTTGATATTGGTCCAGCCATCAGATTAGTTAATTGATAGTATAAGAGAATTAGTATTATTAATACTACGCGTGTTTTAATTAAGGTTATCGTGCGTATCCCAGTAATCCTAATTCGGGAACGCGTATGATCTGAGGGGTTATATTCTGCGAAGACCCTGCTTTCAAATCTTGGATTCTCCACGGTCGCTTGAAACTTACAGCGAGTCTCTTCGACAACGACATGTCTACCACATTCGAGTCTAACGATACTGCAAACTTGGTGAAACAAGTCGCCACCTTGTGCAAGCGAGCAGATGAGGTGTATACTGATAAAACCCTTCGATCAACATTATTACAGGCTACAAAAAAGTTATCCATCGCTCTGGAAAAGCCAGCAGACGCCATCTTCCAGACCGCGTTCTTGGTAATACATTGGCTATTCAAGTCCCGAGGATGGATTGCTAACGTCTCGGTTCATGCCAGCCTGGCCAAACGATGTGTGTTAGGATCGCCATTGACCTTGGGATATTTCAGATGATCGTGGAACATAGTGCAGGCAAAAGCCGAATAACAGCGAAAGAGCTCGCTGTGCGGAGCAAAGCCGAAAAACTACTGATTGGTATTCCGTCTCCCGTAAGAGCATTCCTGCTGTTGCACACTGACATTGAGGCGTACAGTCCGCTTAATGCGAGTACTGGTCGAGATGGGCTATGTGGCAGAAAATGGAGAAGAAACATACTCAGCAACTCCGCTAACCATGGAAATATCCTCGCCAGCTTATCAAGCTTGCATTCAACACCAGTGGGTAATACCATCGCCACCGTACTAGGGAAAAGGAGATGATAAGTGGTTGACTTTGCTTCCAGCTTCGATTTTGGGGCTAAGACAATGGTCGAGTTGCCTCAGTACTTCAAAAGTCATGGGTACAAATCTCCCACGAACGCGACAGCTGGACCGTTCCAGCACGCTTTCAATACCAATCTTTCCGCGTTCGATTACTGGGCTACTCTACCGGGAGTCATGCAGACATTCAATACTTACATGACTGGAAATCAGGGCAGTAGGTCCAGTTGGATCGATTGGTATCCAGTAGAGGAACGACTACTGAAAGATGCAAAATCAGATGATAAGGCTGTGCTCATGGTTGACGTCGCTGGCGGTCGAGGCCACTACCTTGCTGCATTCAAAGAGAGATTTCCGCATGCCAAAGGGCGAATGATTTTACAAGATTTGCCGCATGTAATCGATGACGCTCAAAAACTAGAATCAAGTATCGAACGGATGGGACATGACATGTTCGAGTCTCAACCCGTCAAAGGTAAGTAACACGAACACCTTCTCATGGCTACGGCCAGCATACGAGCATAAGAAGCTAGACATCATGCGAAATTCTACTCCTACTGATTTCACGTTTCCCAGGTGCACGAATCTACTTTTTCCACTTCATCTTCCACGATTGGCCTGATCATTGCTGCTACCGCATATTGACTCAGATTGCAGCGGCAATGATCCCAGGCTATTCCAAGCTCATACTTGCGGAATTTATCCTGCGGGATACTGGAACACCCTTACTGGCCGCCGGTTTTGATCTACAAATGATGGCCTTGCACTCAGGCATGGAACGCTCTGAGCGGCAGTGGAAGACCCTACTACTAAGGGCGGGCTTAGAGGTGACCAGAATCTCGTTCCCTCAAGGAAATGAAGAAGGGGTTGTTGAGGCGGTGAAGAGAGCGCATTCCTCTAAATTGTGAACTATCACTACCAGGAAGTACAAAATGAGTCTGAAAGTTCCTATGCAACCACTTGCAAGGCAGCTCCCGTCAACGAGAGCTTGATGAAAGCATTTCAGGTAAAATTCGGCCTTATATAACATAGTCCCGCTTGATAACCACGTAATGTCCTAGGTTACTTTGACGCCCATCACCGGTGAATGTTGATAGCCTTGTTGATTTGATCTTAACTAGCTGAGTAGAATAAACCTTGCCGATATAGGTCTATCCGTAGTATCACTATTCAGGAACAGCGACAATGACGCTGTCTCGGGTCTGATCGGTGTATGGTATCATCGCCTGTATCTTCAGTCCCGCCTTTTTTAACAGTGAACGCCATTGTTTGGTTGATCGTTCCATGGATGCTAGAGTAGACATCATGGTCAGGTCTTGTTGCGCAGCATGCCAATGTGCTCCAAAGTCTGGAACGATCATATCGTCGATTATGATGATAGAGTCTTCTCCCATGGCGGCCATTGTGTTTTGTAGGAGCTGAATCGCTTTGTGGTCTGGATAGTCATGGATGATGTTTCTGAGATAGTAGGCTCGGGCTCCTGTTATGATAGAAGCAATATCAGCTGACGTCACAAATGAAGAAGTTTGGGAATCGAATACCCTTGATAGGCTGCTCTTTCCAAAAGTCAAATATGGTCGCCTCGACCCCTTCAGTTGGAATAGCGTGCTCAATTGCCATTGGCATGTCTTGGAGCACTATGCGGCCTTCAATACGAGCAGCTGACAGACGGGCTTTCAACGCGGCGCACTGGTGGCCGACTCCCCCTCCGATATCGACAAAAAGAACTTTATTCACATCGGAGCCATCGCAGAATTTCTCAGCCGGGAAGACGTCAAGCCAGGATCTCTGGCCTTCATGCGTCGCTGTCATCCAAAGATTGAAATCTTTCAGCCTTTCCGGCTGTGTAAGAGCCCAGACGAAAGCAGGCTGATCCATGTTATGGCCTATTTGGAAGGGAGTATGCATCATATCTGAAGGGTTCTGATAGCCTGTATCCTTCAAAAACACTGGCAGATGTTGCCAGCATGGTACAAGGGAGTCAAAACTTATGAATCACATCAGTGTTCAAGGAGAGAGCAATGGCTATCATGGCTCACTTATGCTTGATACCCGCCTTGTATCCCGGGATACTGAGTGCTTTGGTGACGTTGGATGCGGAGTATCTATCCTCTTCAACCTCTTGTATCATGTCTGCTGTAGCCATGTATCTCAAAAGACGCCCTACACTCGTTCGTCATGACTTGTTCAAAACTGCTTTGCAAGGTCTTGTTGGGTCTTACTGAGTAAAAGCTGATCTGCATTGGTGGCCTGGGAGAGCTCAACCGTGCTCATCGGTGATTTGCTCCTTGCCAGAATCTCGAAAATCTGCAGGTCACCTCCAGTTTTTGCGATTGTAAGTTGTAATGGCTGTATCGTTGTCCTTAGTACTAGAACTTGCGGTAGAATGCGGGCTGCATGAGTAGTTACCGTGTAAGCAATACGATTAATAGTGTCTTGGGCTTCCTCTATCGCGGGCAATAAAGATCGCATGGCGTCATATAGATCCTTGCGCAACGGGTCCGGTGGGACAGGCATGCTACGAAGAGATTTCAACGTCGAAATCAACTTCCGTAAATCGGATTCTGTCATTTTGGATACTAGTCGAGCGAGAATGTCGAATTAAAGAATAGGGACCTCGGGCTAGAGTTTGATGCGATTGTCCTAGGCCACGGGGTGGGACGATGTAAAGTACAGAGTGTTAATATTGGCACAAGACTTATGTCCGAAGCTTTCAGTTGCCTGTGGTACCGCCGTAAGATCCTTGTAATTTACATTTCAGTAACCCCTCCTTACCCACTGCATGAAAGGAAAATGAGGGGTCAGTATTGCCGTTATGGTTGGCTTACTCTAAGCGCCATGCCGAGTTGCATATGCGATGTCAGCACGATCTAATCTGACCGCCACATTCTTTCCGATCTGACCTATGTAAAGCTGCCAGTTGGCTGTGATTGTGTCTAATGAATTGTGGGGTCAGATTTTGTACCCCAAAAACCCTTTTCAACTTTTCTCTTTGATGGTGTGAGCAGATTGCACAGGCTTGCGCGTGCGGCGTATGAACCTTCCGGCCGTCTCATTTACAGATGAGTATAGGGGGTAGGGGTTTGGATGCCGAGTTCCGTGCTTCCAGATCTATTTTGACGACTCAATGCTGAGTCTATTGAGATATTCGACAAAAGTCCCCGTGCACATCAAACCCCCCATCATCAAAGACCCGTTCTGGAACCACCACCAGCATTGTTGCGAGTCTCTAAGATCCACACTCCATATCATCCACAGGATGAGAACTGTGATACTGGCACATGTCGTTACTAAGTATCCGATGCTAAACTCCCCCAAGAGACCCGAGCATGCAAGCAAGCCGATCTGCAAAAAGCCAAGCACTAGAAGTGTTAATTTTGGATGGTCTCTGTAGCCCACTGCCATTGAAAACACTCCTGCCTTCAAATCATCCGGAAAATCCTGGTAAGCATAGATCATGTCAATCATCGTGGTCCAGATAACGTAGGCAGCGAAGAGGCAGGCTAGAGGCGCCCAAAGGTGACATGGATCTATCTGGGCCAGATCAAAATGGCCAGGGTCCAGGGCGACGGATCCTATAATAGTGCCCCATGCAAGAGTAATGCCTAATGCTGTCTGTGCGTAATTTGTAAACCGTTTTGTATAAGGATAGAGACCGATGAATCCCACCAGTGGTAGTGCCCAGAAAACGCACTGTGTGGAGACTTGCGAGAGTACCCCAAGCCATATGGCGCACTCTAGGGCTGTGAAAGCCAGTGCTTTGATGGGTGAGATGGCTCTGCGGGCCATCGGTCGTGAACAAGTACGAGCCACCAAGCGGTCAATGTCCATATCAACAATATCGTTCCAGGAACAGCCGGTGCAGTGCTCCATGAAAGCCGCTATAAGTAACCAGGAAGTGGTGATGAATAGGACCCTTGGGCTTGCCATGGGTTGTTTGGTGCATGCAGCGTACAGTGAACCCAATACGTAGGGAAAGAATGTATTCAAGGTGCCGACCGGATTGCCAAGCCGCATAAGCTCTGCGTAGGGTCTCCATTGAATAGGCAGGTAGTGGAACCGTGTCTCTTGGTGTGCCAGTCGAAGAGGAACAGCAGGGTTAAGTTGTTTTCGCGCCGACATCCTTCTTAGAATATGTGCCACCAGCTTGGAGGATTGAGAAAGGTTCAGGGTGTGATAAAATGTGGTAGCATCAGTGCGAGGTAATCAGTGGCCTCCTGTGACTTAACAATAAAGACCACGCCTGAACAGTCATGATCGAATCAAAGGAGCGGGGTAACCGTAAGGAAAAGTGGAGATTATACTGCTGGATACGTCGAGAAGGCTCACAATGGTGAGGAAGTGAGCGTGCTAGTGGAGAGGGTTACTGAAAGAAGCGAAGATGCACGGCTTGCAGAGTCTAATGGATACGGGATGCGGGCTGCCGCGGATGTCAGAAGTGAGACCTAGAGCGCTCCATGGGATTAGGGTTAGTACCAGGGAAGAAATCGAAAGATGACTGACAGGTGTATGAGAAGGAAATCAGTGGATGGGATATTATGCATGGAGGCGCATTATCCACCAGTGCTAGATGACAGCTCGCTGTTGCTAGGACTAGAAGACCGGCCCGGTCCCAATAGCGTGGACGCCATACTTATTGACAGCTGATAGCTGATGGCTGATCGTTCTATTTCATGCACAGAGTGTAAGATGTAAGATAATCTTACTTCTACCATCCTCGAACTCCGGCAGTTCTATTCGGCATTGCCTCGCACACCCTTGCAATCTGCCCAGGTGGCAACAAGGGCGACCCCCAGCCCCATAAATCTCTCACTTGCGATCAACAGCGAACGCTTGGTGGGGTATTTCGAGCCAATCAGCTACGCCCAAAAAGTACGAAGAAGCACAATGTCCTACCCTAAGACCAACCTGCAATTTTTCATGAAGAACGCGGTGCGCGCCCGCCCGCTGTGGTGTACAGGTTTGAATGCAAGCCGAATGAATGCGGAATTTCTTTGCGCCACTAAACAAGGCGAACCTAGCGTACAGTATCGATGCTGACAATCCATGAATGCTGTTATCCTGTAATGTGACTTCGGAGATAGCGTAAATCTCTCCGCTGCTGCGGGATTTGGTCACATGGAAATCGGTTCGCATTTGCAGGGTTGAAATGCTTGCATTTCGTTCGGCAGCCCCAATCTTTTGGAAGAGAGAACTTCGGAGAGATATTTCGTCCGTAATATCTCCGGAACTACGAGGAATAAGCACTAAGGTATGCAGCATGCTGACTCTGACTGAGATTTCTCTTGCCATCATCGCTGATTTACAATTTCCGCTACAAGGCTGTACGAATGTACAACAACAAGTGGACTGTGGTAGCTATAGGATCCAAGACAATTATAGAAGGGTTTCTAAATCCACCATTAGTTGCATGCGGCGAAGCTTCACTCATGTGGGGGCTATTTTGAGATGAAAATCTTACCGGATTTTGGATATTCCCCTTAACCAATACATCTACTGAACACAATTGAAATACGTCGCAGTGCGTTGATAGACTTTACCTTCAAATTACTAGAGACAAAGCCGCAATGTCGGCACAACTCACGAAGCCTGAAGATGGCGATCGCAATAGAGCTCCGCAATTACTCGCCATCTTCTGGACCCAAATCCCTATCTCCCTCATCTTCATCTGTCTCCGAGTCTATGTCAGAGTCTCGATCAGAAGTATGGGCATGGACGACTATACGATGCTCATTTGCTGGGTAGATTGTGAATCTCCGACTACCTCACCTGGCGACGGCTGACGGATGTTCAAGGTCCTCTATCTTGTTGCACTTGTGGGCTCGACAATAACAGTAGTCAATGGTGGAGGCCGGCATCTGTTCTATCTCACCGGCGAGGAAGTCCACACCGTTCTGAGGTGGGAGTGGATTACACAGCCCTTTGGTATCATGGCGCTACCCTTCGCGAAAGCCTCGATAAGCCTGCTCTTGCTTAGGATTATTGGACCAAGAACGGTCTGGCGCAAATGGTTTCTTTGGATCAACATATGCTTCTTCTTACTCGTCAGCATCCTTGCTAGTATATTCAACTATGTGCAATGCAACCCTCCAAAGGCCCTCTGGGACCAGGTTCCAGGAGCAAAATGTTGGAAGGCCACCATCCAGCCGGACTTCGCCATCTTTGTATCATGTACTATCCTCTAATCGTGAGCATCGAACTTTCGCTGACTTTTACCAAGCATACAGCACACTCCTAGACTTTTGTCTCGCCGGTCTACCGATTACTATAGTCTGGAATCTTAATTTAAGTCTTTACAAAAAGCTTGGGCTATGCGGTCTTCTCGGGCTAGGCACGTTGTAAGCAACGTGGCACACTGTTCCCTCGAACTCACTCAATGACTTGATCCATTTTCTAGCACGGGTATCTGCGCAGCCATAAAGACAGCGCAGCTTCACGAGCTGGGTTCGAGAGCGGACTTTACTTGGGCGACCTTCAGTCTCTATGCCTGGAGTTCGTAAGTGCTCAGCTTTCTGCGTGTTACTCAGCTAGAAGATCGAGACTAACGTTCTCTTTGCAGATCAGAGCTATTTCTGCTTGTGATATGCGGCTCGATGCCGACGTTGAAGCCTCTCTATGAAAGTTTCATCAAGGGAAAGCCCATGGTATCATACAAGCAGCGCACCTATGATAGCAGGGGTTTCAGTCATATGAGTTCCCAAGAAAGAGGGGCTTCTGCTAGGTCCACTTTCGCTGGCGGCACCAGGACCGTAGATTCTGGTCCGCCAAGGGCGCCGGGGGAAAACGGTCCCATTCTTGTGGAGCATACATTTGATGTGGAATTGGGCTATCAAGGGTCTGCTAGCGACGTAAAACCCAACGCCACTTAAATACGGGAACAATGGAGGCATTCAATTCGCGATCGAAGCAAAGCATGGTTCCAGGAAAGAAGCGCAGCGAATCAATAGTGGTCTGTCTAGTTCCACCTGCTTCTATATTGATCTTCGCACGCGTCTCATGTGAACTTAAACTCTTGGTCGGAAGACTAAGTGCAGCTTTCCCGGACTCGTAGCAAAGCAATCGAGTGTTTCCTCATGAAGCTGAGTCCCATCGTCGCCGTCTGCAAACCCGATGTCGTATTTCTGGACTAACAAAGTGGTGATTGTACGAATTTCCATAAGCCCGAGGTGTCTCCCAGCGCAAGAGTATCGTCCTGTATGTATGTTAGGCGGAATATCTTCTTATCTACGAGTTCAGAGATCTGGTAGTGGTATATAAAACATACCGACTCCAAAAGGAATGAATGCCGTCCGGTCTTTGACCAACTCGGGTCTCGAGTACCAACGTTCCGGGATGAAAGCGCTAGCCTGAACGAAGCAGTCTTCACCTAGGTAGATAGACCTATGCCTCAGTAGTGCAAACACCACAGTGTCAAGGGTAGCTTACGTCTCCCCAGACTATAATGTGGTGTCAAGACCGTTGTATTACCAGGTATGTGAGTCTCGCCCACTTTGATCCCACAATTCGGCGTGTTGCGCAATCCCCCAGAAGGAATAGGAGGATGAAGACGTAATGTCTCATAGATAAGTGCGTTAAGATGCTGGAGAGTAGGGAGAATGGCAACATCCGTAGGCAGAGCTAGGCTGTTAATCTCGTCTCGGAGCTTGATGGCTTCAGTGGGTGATGCAGCGAGGTGATAGAACAGGTAGACGATTGTGGATACCACAGGTTCACTTTACAAAGAGATTAATACTATAAAGCGCATAATCTCATCGAGGCTTCTATACCTGCCACCAGTGACCAGCGTAATGAAATCGCCCTTCAGCCATGGGTAGTCTTCTTGTATACCGAGTTTCGCCGCCGCTGAATCTAGAAACCAACCTATTGTCTACGCTTCTGTCAACATTCATTAATGGGTTGAGGTGCGGCTTAGTTTACTCACGTCTTGACGAGTTGGGTTCATCTGAGTACATTCGAAATACAAGTTAGTCTGAGGCTTGCTAACCGGTCAATTATACAGGTTGTACCTTGATTCGCCTCTGAAGCTCTGTGTCAATCCACGATGAGTAGATATCCCATCCTCTAGTGATCAATGGTAGGCTGAATACCGTGTGTATTAACCATGGTACTGGGGACATCGTCCCGAGAATTATGGTGCCTTTCTTGAAAACATCGATTGCATAGTGGCCGTGCTGATTTTCCAGCATCTTAAACAATCTATTATAGCCCACGTCACCCATGACATCGAATCCATAATATTCGAATAGAGCGGTAACATTGATTGCAACTCCAAGATTCATGAGGATAAACGCATCGAGAAGCTGTGCATGGGTCAATATTTTGTCTTCATGTTGCTTAAGCACTCTAGTGTTAAAGCTCTGATCCCAGATGCGACGACGAGCGTCATGGGCAACTTTTGAGCGGGTTGTTACAACAGATTGTATTGGTAGAATGTTGTCATACCAAGCGGCCTTGGTACACTCCGAGGCTGGGCCATGGATAACATTCACAGCTTGAGGAGTGAAGATCGTGATCTCGTTCGGGCCTGTGGCGAAAAACTTAGAGGAACGCTTGCAGCTACGCTTTGGCTTCATGCTCACCTGTCCGTACGAAATCGCCATATTGAAGGCGAAGGCGTTCTAGGAACAAGTAATTATCTGATCGTCGTATTTGAGAAGCGTGATATAATTTCGTAACTCGCGCAAGAAATGGCCCTGGGAAAGTCCGTAGCCTATGGAATAATACGCGATAGACCACTATGCTGGAGAACAAACCAGCAAGGTATGCGAACATAGTCACAAAAGTGGCGGTTATAGCACTGGAGTTGCATCCCTCGGATAAGTACAACTGCATAAAGTAGAAGACCGAACCAAAACTGATGTGAAGTAGGAGAATCTTCGGAGCTTCGAGATGGTGTTCCCCTCGAATGAAATATAATAGGTGACAGAATAGCCCAGTCGCTCCAGCAATGATGGCTTCTTTGAAGAATTTCATAGTAACAGTATATTAAGGCGCTACTAGTTCAAGACGTAATAGATTGCTTTGAGGTGGCCCAAGAATGCTAAGGTTGCTAGAAGTGGATGGTGCTAATAAAGTATTAAGTAATACTTAGATACCTTCGTGTAATAGAACTGAATTTTATTAGTACATCGTATAACAAGCTAGCGCATTAGATTTCAAAACCAAGTCGTATAATATTTTTCTCGACAATATTAGCTCGCTATTCCGCTATTAGAATAATAATTACATTTAAGTCCACCAGAATATACATAAGCTGAGGTCGTTAGATAGCTTGGTATGAGATATACTAATTGTCATATCCTCCATGAAATGTAGGCACAGCAGGTCTTGCGCTAGTTGAAGGGCGGCGAGGGCCAACGTGCTGATTATTCAGTAGAAGATAAAGGCGTTACCCGGTCCAGCAATCACTATGGGACACGAAGAAAGGGGGTTATCTCTCCTGGGTGGCTACAGTATCATCGCTTGCCCAACGTAACGGCACGACGGCTGTCTTTCCTCTGCGTTAATAGTGAATAGACGCACCAAAGATAAACAACATCTAGCACGACGGGTTCTTAGAGAGACGTACGTGACTAGCCAAGCACGAAGCTCAAGATATATAGTCTTCCTCCGCCAATTGAGAAGACTATCGTATGGTCAGAGGCGAAAAGATATTCGCCGTGTCTCGATGTAACGCTCGCAGGTAGGCAAGCTGGCGATTAGTGTCTGCGCTTGCAATAGATTAGGCCGACAGGGGTTGAAAGAGAGCGTCCTTATGATTTGCAACACGGCCTGGACTTTGCTAGAAGCACCACGTGAAGAATCAATGCCTCTAGCAAAGAACAAGATATATATGCCTTCTGTATTGGAGCTTATTGATCCTAAATAGCTAAGCCTTATTCCTCTTCAACTGACTGCACTTAAGCCAGTAAAGTAGGAGATGTAGCTGCACATCGATATAGCTCCAAGTAGGCACCAAATGTAGGTCCAGCTGAAAGGGTCTAGAGCGATGGCAAGGATGTTTCGAACGGAAATACTCAGACAAGGGTAAGAAGTAGATGCTTAGGGACGCGGTTCCAACTGGATACACAGCTATTGAAGCAATTCAGAGACTAATCAGCCAAGTCCATGACGCACGGCAGTTGTACTATACGATTTTCTGCAATTGGACTCCAAAACTGCCGCTATCTTGGACTGTTCCGCGCTCGACCGTCCTTCGCCTTTTGATACAATATTTCATATTGACGCCCGATTGCTCGTCGGGCATTTGAATGTCTCAAGAGGTGTTTTGGGAGCGCTGCCCGGAGCACTGTCCGGTCCCCAGTCAGATGAAGCCGGTTCCCGCCCCTCATCCGCCCTAAGACTGAGCACATCCTTGAATTCGTGGCCACTCCAAGCACCACCATTTCAGTTGGCCCGATCTACCATAGCGGCCGCTCAGCGCTTACTAAGGCAAAGTAGTGAGTATTTGTGCACTATGCGTGGAATGTTGATGGGATGGATGGATTGATTGATTAATTTACTGATGGAATCTTGCGACCTGGATGCGGACAGTCCCCTATTTCCTACCCGGCAGTCCCTTGTTTAGGCGCTTATAAGTCAGCTTGCCTATCCTCACCACTACTACCACCATTACTACTATCTATGAGCACTTCGCTGCTGGTTAGTTACTATTATTAATAATAGATCGTTAACCCTTATAAATACTGCCTATACGTCAGCGCTTTATATAGACCTTATTATTATATATTGTGAGGGCCTATAGTATGCCTAAAATAATAAGGCTTGATAGGTAGGAATAGCCCTTAAAGAAGCCCCTAAAATTAGTATTTAGGGGTTAACTTCGAGGGCCTCCCTAGACTACCCCTTAAAACTCCCTTTAGAGTACCTCTTAAAATACCCCCTAAAGCACCCCTTAGAATATTCCTTAAAGTACCCCCTAGAGTATCCTCTAGAGTATCCTCTAGAGTACCCCTTAAAGCACCCCTTAAAATACCTACTTTATTATAGTAATAGTAACATGGATATAAGAGCTGTATATATAAGAGATAATACTAATACTTATAAGGCGCGATATATTATTGTTAACAGCCTAAGCGATATAGTAGCTGTAAGGGCTTTAGTAGTAGTGGTGGTGAGGATAGGCAAGCTGACTTGTAAGCGCTTAAATAGGGGACTGCCGGGTAGAAAACAGGGGACTGTCCGCATCTAGGTCGGAATCTTGTGGCTGAGAGTGGTGAAATGCCAAGTAATTAAATATACTTTACGTAATCAGCCAAACCCTCAACCGTTCTTTTTACTGTCAATGACCTTTACCTCTACGAGGTGCTCTACCTTATTGGAAAGGCAAAAAAGGGATCTATGTTGTATATGGTTGGCTGTAATAAGACAACCATCATCGGCTGCATCGCTCATATCCACGGTAAGTGAGAACGTTTACAAGATAAGGTCCCTCAGCATTCCATGATATATATCTTATAAGCGTATAAATCTTCGTCAACTGCTCTCTCCATACACATACCCTCCCTAATAGTATGATACAATCTAGTCCTATCGTCTTTTCCATTCGGCGGCATATCCGCCAGTACATCATTGGCAGCGTCATAGCGCGGTGAAAGCCTTCGTCAATCGTGGTATCCCAATAGCTTTCTTATCAACTGGTTTTCTCCGGCACGCGAGCATATGCATTCAATAATCAATAGTATTTACCCCAAGACAAGCAAGTGAAGCAAGGACGGGGAGTGACTGTGCCTGCATATCTTTCAGGTGTTCTGAGCCATTAGCTCGAGGCTCTACAAGAAGTGTGAATGGCATGTTGAGCTTCTGAAGCCGGTCAAATGCTCGAATAGCACCAAGTTCTTTTGATGCAGCTCTAGCTCGGCACTTTAACCCAGCCTGGTGAAGATGTGAGCAAGCATGTAGAGGCAATTCGCAATGTTTCTTACTCGAAAGGTCTTGTGATCACTCCTCGTGCGCGCTTCTGGAAAGCTGAATACACTAACTGAAATGAAGGATTGAAAAAGCTGAGAAGAGAACAGCAGAATCCAGTTTCATAGACATGTGGCCTGGAAATGATTATAAATGAGGTCCGACACGGACCTATCTCTATCGCGCTCACAGTTCCTTCCGTACCCCTGGGAAAGAAGTACAAATGCTGTCATTAAAAGGAAGCGCAGGGTTAAGTAATGGAAATCGTCTTGCATGGGATATGGCTTCTCAATTACGAAGAGACTTCGGTGCTCTTTACGACTGCCTTCAGTGATCTAGACGTAAGATGGGATGAGAGACCGGTCCAACGATAAATCTCGAAACGTCATTCGCAAAGCAAAATGGAAGGCTGGGGAGAGCACTAGCGAGTCCGATTCTCTAGCCGAGCTCTTGTCTCATTTCGACCACAAGCATGAATGTCCTCACTTCCCTCATCGTCGTCCATTTCTACCAACGGCTGCAGCTCGTCGGGGTACTCTGACACAGCCTAGAGAGTCTTTCTACTGCTGCAGAAGCTCAAGGTCTGGAAGGTGTCTCAATAAAGCCTGTACTGATGCCTCTAATATAAGGCTTTTGCCGCGCAAGACATTAGTTGCAACGCCTTGGTCGAAGAAACATTACTCCGAGAGATGAAACACATCGGGAGTCACAAAATCTTGCGAGGTTCTATGACGCCGATGGATGCTCAGGTTGGTTGGCATTCCCGACCTTCTCTGCGACGACAACGTCTCAGACATTGTGCATTTGCTATTTTCAAGCATGCTGCAGTGGAACACTGATCCTATGAGCCGATGGAGGGTGCAACACTCTGATGGGGCTACTGCGGGACGGATCCCCACCTGTTATGGAACAAGCCACCAAAGTTATTAAGACCAATTCACAAGGGAGAACGGCAAGCTGCTTCGTGGACTCATCGCCATGGTACTCTATTGCGTGGGCTTTTAATCAGGAGGAGTAAGGCTCCCTGTGCAAGATTTTAGGAATAACAAGGGCAGGAGCTATGACAGCTCTGCCTTCCGAAGCTTGATTCCAAACAGCGTCAGCAAAGATTTCAGCTCAAAAATCCAGAAAGTGTGGCAGGGATCAACCGTCCAATTTACAAGCATAATCCAGTTGTTGCAGTGTTTTCAATTTCATGGCTCAATTTTGACAAGGATGTAGTCACCTCACCTAGCCTTATCTCCATGTGGTCACCTCAAATGATTTCGCGGCACAGCTCGTTCACAACATGATGATGTTATTTTATTATCGAATCAGCTAAGCCTGAAATGGCAACCAGCAGCTTCTACTCCCAAGAGGTGAAAACTCATCCAGAACACATATCGTTGGATTTGGGAACCTGCAGAGGTAATGGTAGAGCAAAGTCAGAGTTCTGGCCTTGATCTCGTCTGCTTTCTTCGCCTGGGTCGGACAAAAATTTGCGAATGCCTGGCTCTCGCCATACTTGGTCTCTCGCTGCCGCTTTCCTATTGTGCCTTGAGAATGTTTTTGTTTAACACAGCACTTAGATACGGGTCGCTCATCTCTACTTCTCATGGTGGCCATCTGAGACCCAATTGTGGAGGATAATGCAATTTGAGATAGATATCAAGTCCTCGTAGCACCTTTGGGCCTCACCGTTGCTGAACGTCTTCTCCATATTGAGCTGTTTCTTTCTCCTCGCCTTTAGGAGACTCTTCTAGAACTCGGTCGTCATGGTCACCTCTGTCCAGAGATTGCTCCTACCCATGTCCAAAGAGTTTTACGTACCAGCGTTGAATGTTACCAGCAATGTCTCTAGAGCCCCAGATGGCGCCAGTGGTACCAGTATCAGAATCAAAGGTAGCTTTATTTAATCTAGTAACGATGAATGGTATCACAGACTTAGACGCAAATTCTAAACTTTCAGATGACCATTAACTCCGTTTCCCATCCGCCTCCCGCTCCTCTAGCTCCAATGACTTCCGATTATCCTTACCCTTCGCCAACTCCTCTAATTTACGACTCTTGCCGTTGATGTCACAAGTCTCTGGTGTTAGGCTTTTCGACAACCAGGCTCCCGCTAGCATAACAATTACAAAGCTGTTCCAAGTTAGCGAACGCTCAGACGATAATCGGGAACTTCTTACGTGATCAAAGTCACGCCTAGCCTCCTGTTGTTTGTGACCTTGGTCACCAATATTTGACCGAGAACAGATCCCAGCTTACCGCATGCGGCGGAAATACCGTAGCAGGTACATCTGTATCGGGTTGGGAAGGCTTCAGCAGGTATCTATTTTGGGTGTAAGCTAAAATGGGTTAGACTTGCGCCAAGTCAATGCTCACAATGAAAGTGGTCGTATTCGGACCTAAACATCACGTCAGTCATTGCACCGTTGGCATCTATCTGATCAATTCTCACCAAAATTATAGAACAGCTGGCAAACGCCATAGAAGACAACGAGTGCTGCATGAGCATTGGTGCTGGGCAATGTTACATAAAGAGATCCTACTATGATGAAAAGACCGCCCAGGACCAAAAAGCTCCCCGTCTGGATTTTCTTTCGGCTATAGTAATGCATAACAAAGATGGCAATGCCGCTGCCGCACAGAGCACCAATAGACGTTGACTCTAAGATGTGTCTCTCATTCTCGATAAGTCGGCCGTATGGAGGAAATTGTGGGCCAGTCTTCTCGCCAAACATGGTAGGCACAAAGCTCGAGCTGTTCACTCCTAATAGATAAAAAGTGAAATCGAGCAGCATCCAGCCACCACATGTGGCGAACAGATCAGTCCAGTTGCCATCAATTATCATGTACTTGTAGAAGTCTGCGCGTGATGCTTGAGCTGGATGAGGATCCTCTAGAGCCTCTACAATTCTCCCACCAGTTTCAACATCAGCTAGCTCATCGACATGCTGCCAATGATGGTCATGCCTGAGTACAGGTTGAGGTTGATGTACCCCTGACATTTGGGGCACTTCAGGGCTACTTGGGCTGCTCGGACTAGAGATGCCTAGTCCTTGGCCGCCCTTAGAGAACAGTTCGTACTCTTCCACTTGCATTGAATGTACCCTATTGTTGGTCGGAAGATCTTCGTTGGAGAAGTATTGTTTGGCATGCATAGCCTCGTTACTGTCATTCTTGATGTCCAAACTGTAGTAAACCTGTTTTATAAGGCTTTAGTACAACAACACTAGCCGACTCCACAACCGGCGAGACCAATGACTCACAGACTCAGGTATCGTGAGACGAAAAACTATAGCAATTGCTGCAGGCACAGCACCAAGGCCGGCAACTAGTCGCCATGCCCGGTCCACTGTTCGTGCACATTCCACTCCAGCAGGGTCGATGGCATTTACAGAACATGCACCAGCATTCGTAGCATCTACAATGTAAGACTTGAACCCTGCCGTTGCAGCGAATGCCATCAACACGGCTATCAATTGACCAATTGGCTGGCATAGGAATACCGCTGCCAACATTCGAGCTCGATACTTCGTTGGGGCGAACCTGAAAGATCTCAAAATCCACTTCTCATATATGCTGATAGTACTCACTCGGCAGTGATGACAGCGCTCAGTGGATAGTCCGCCCCTATTCCCACTCCCATTACCAATCTCCAGAAAATTAGTAGAGCCATTATTGACATGGAGCCATTGACTCCGGTAGATGACGTCGCAAGACCTAACGAAGCAGTTATTGTGACGATGAGCTCCAGACCGTACATCTTTCTCCTCCCGTATTTATCCCCTAACAGACCAAAGACGACTTGCCCTATCATAGAGCCTAACAATGTGGCGGTGTTCAATCCAAGTTGGTACTGGGTTGGGAATTCTCCTTCCCAATAGATGACCGACAGCATCGGTACCACAGTATTGATGGAAAATATCTAACGCAAGCACTTTTGAGCCTGGATCTCTTTCACAATTTCAGCAGAGGTAGAGACCTACGTCGTAGGCATCAGTTAGGAATCCTATGCCTGCTACAAGCACGATCCACCAACCGAAACCCGCTCTCTCCACTGAAGAGAGAACGAGGTTGCGTCTTTCCTGCCATGTCTGTCCAATCGTCAGGTCTCCACTCCCAGTTCATTGCCTCCCGGTGTTCTCTAGAGTTCCTTACTAGATTATAGTTAAAGCCTTTTGAATGGTCAACCCAAAAGCGTGGCCACGAGACGTGCATGAAGCCGATATCGCTTATCTCATTCAGCCCGGGAGGGCTAAGAGGCTAAGGTCAGGACCTGGTGTGGGTGTTTTGGGCAGGTTAAAGTGTATTTTCGCGATCGAATGATAATGCGCTGTACGATTGTGAAGGTCGAGAGGTTTGCGCATCTAATGTATGTCATTCTTCACGATGGACGAGTAGTGAGAGAGTGGGAGTTGGCGGGGGGTTCAAGGAGGACCCAGAGAGTGGGATGCCGAGAGGCTATGCGTGGTAGTGGCATGAACCGCGTACTTTGGTACAGGAACCCCCAATAATCTTCGATCTTCCGTTGGATGGTTTTAGTGGCAGGTCTGGACAGGGTAGATCAGTGGGTTTGGTTGCAGAATGGTGCTCGTGCCACATGCCACACCCGTGGAGACTATCGATTAGAGACGACTGTTCGTACTTTTAGTAACGATGTAGGCATAAATTAGAGTAGAGTGAGCGTAGTGTGAGCGTGGCCATGCGGGATGAAAGGTGGTTGAAAGGTGATGGTATACCCTGTAGGCGAGGCACGTGGAGGGCGCTTAGATCACGATTCGCTCCGTCTACATTACCCCCCCGTCAACCAACCCCCTCAGTCCGTTCCCCAAACCGTCTCAACAGCTTGGCGCCACCTTGCATCCAACGCTGATAGCTCCCGGCTGTCATCTGTCCTTCGAGGAGCCCCATCACTCTAGATATCGAATCACCATGGTTAGAATCATCGAGCAGACCCATTGGCCCTGATCCTACCTGAAGGCCCCCCCCGTGGTCAATCCCTTCACACAAGGCAATGGAGGTTGGCTCTATCAGCCATGTCACATCGCCTGATCTCTCCTCTCCCATCCTGCTTCAAACAACCGACTGGCAGAGCTGAGTCAGTCCGAGGACATAATGATCCTTCCCGGATGGAACGTCTCGGAACCCGTGGAATTAGCCGTTAAACTCTATGAGGTTGTCGAGGCCCTGAAGAGCGCGCCAGAAGAGGCCAAGGCGTTCAGATCGAAGATCGACAGCTTCAGACGTTCCCTGACAGAGCTTCAGAAGGTCATCCATCAAGATATTCCCAGTCGATCATCGGCTCAGGACCTCGACCATCTGCGAGAAACATTGGTGCGATGCCAGGACTGCGTCAAACGCTGTGAAGAGTTCGGCGATAAATTCGCCAAGATTGCAAAAGATGGAGCTGCGAGTCTTAGAGGTGCTAGAGAAGCCACTCGATTCGTATGGCAGGATAAAAAGGTAGAGAGGCTGAGGCAGGAGATTGACAGTCAAATGACCAGCATTGGATTGACTCTTATGATCCAGACTTTGTGAGTTCATACATGTTATCGTCAAGCAGCTCCAGCTTCAGTCGCTGACGGTTGATAGTTCCGATTCCCGCAGTAGAAGTGGCTCGGAGGCACCTTCCGCTATCGGTTTCAGTCCTCCTCGTCGTACAGACACCAACACTACACTACCTCCGTATACACCTGGTCCGGGAATAAGCTGGAATCCGGGTGAGGCCCCGCGGGCAAAGACGCCGGCAGAGTTTTTGGGGCTTAAAGTGGAAACGGGAGGAGAAAAACCAGACTCTGATGTCAAGTTTGGCAAATCAAAAGCCTTGTTAGAGTCGGATGAGATACCACCTGGGAAGTTATTCGCATCGCCCCAGTCCAGTCCCATCGCTCTTCGACCGAAACGAAGCTCTCCTGAATTGGATAAAGATGTGGACATAAAACCATTGCCATCCCGACAGAATACGGCAACAGAGGTAGCAACCCCTCCGGACGCACTTGGTATCTACAATAGCTACTCAAGTTCCAGCTATTCAACATCTCCACCCCTCTCTCGGGTCCTCAGCAGTCCTGCGGGTTTTTCTGTTGCGCCTTCTCGACAAACTTCGCTCTCGCGGCAAGATTCCTATTTCTCCTTGGACTCTGCGCTTCCAGAAACGACAATGTACAATTTGACAGGGGCCAAGATGTATGTAGCCTTCCTCCACAGCCCCGAACCCATCGCAAGAAATGCTGAAGTTGGGTCTTTAGCTCTTACTACAAGTCAAAGAGTCGAATATCGTATCCAGTGACCAGCATCGAATCCTTCCGGGACAGCCAGACGAGACGACGCTTCGTAGTAATCAGTCCTCCCAGCAGCTCCAATATCAAATTGTACTTGTGTATGTCTGGCATTTCTCTTTTTTTTTCCTCTGGAAGCATTCGAGCTCATGGCATTTCCAGTCCCGCCCAGCGAACGGCCCATACCCCATAGCGAGCATCCTCAAGCATACGGCTCCACGAATAGGTACAGAGTAAAGTTTCTTGAGCCTTTCCGCTTAAGCTCGCAAAGAGTCTCGTCGTCAGGAAAGCCAACAGGTGGAGGCTTGAGCATTGCCACGCCTCCTACCGTCGCATCTTCAGCCAGTGTTTCCAGCTTATCGGGCATGGTTTCGCCGACAATTTCAAGCAAAGAGAGCACCTTCAAAGACGAATCCCAACGCCATGAATATGATTTTGAGAAAGAAGACGGTGTGTTTGGCAACCTAGATGTCAAATAAAGCATCTGCTGAACAGCTTCTAGACTATCGAGCATTCCAAGAGCTGTTGATGGGACCTGACGTCAGATTAAACCTCCAAGTCCCGATTCAGCTCATTACCTCGAAACGATACGAAGAGGGGAAATCGGTAAAACACAGCGGGTTACAGTACTTGCGGTTATGGCAGTATGGTCGTAGCCAGTACCTCATGTTCTTTGCCAACATGTCTTCCAACAAGTACAAAGAATACAAAAGTGCGTCAGTCAGTAGGATAAGGGTTTTGATTAGGCGTCGACCAAAAGCTAAAGACCCTTAGTGGAGTACTTTCGACCAATCGACGCGAAATCCAAGACTGTTGTGAAATTGGCTGTCCATATGCCTGGCATGATGCGACGCGGTTCCAAGTCCAAAAGTCCTATTCTATATGCAGAACAAGCCCCAGAGGTCGGATTGGTGGGAGGGACAGATTTCGAGGAT
The DNA here is from genome assembly GCA_947623385.2 of Cladonia squamosa. Taxonomy (NCBI): domain Eukaryota; kingdom Fungi; phylum Ascomycota; class Lecanoromycetes; order Lecanorales; family Cladoniaceae; genus Cladonia; species Cladonia squamosa. The sequence goes on along the minus strand of OX392374.1, from coordinate 2,046,075 downwards.
CTAAAGGGCTTGGACTATATGTTCATTGAATTCAGCCACGCCGAAGGTATGTTGATGACTTGAAAAGCCAATAGCCTGCCCTAAAAGTAACAATTGTAGATAAGACATCATTCCTGCGTCAGGCCAAGTTCCATGGCCTATCTGAGGACACCATGATCTCACCAATTACTTCCCAATCACGCTCTCCAACTGTGTGACGTAGACGATAAGAATGGATCGCATCGATATGTTGGCACAAGGAAGCTTTTCTGAGAGAGAAGAGGGGCAAGGCAAGATTTGACCCAACCTGTTATAAGCTCACGTACGGTTGACTGGCGTGAATCTGTGGATCTTACAATCTAACTAGAATGCAATAGCTGAACGACCGCGTCGCCGCGTGGCTACAACCAGTGAGAAGCAGATGTGGACCCAGCAGTCCAGCCATATACCAGACGATGAATGAAGTGTCTTCCTGACATGAGTCTGGCGCCCGAGGCGGGCGCCTGGGAGTAGTTGAAGTTGTGATGTCGGTAATCTGTCAATCCGCCAGAACGAGCATTCACAGGCTCCTATTGGCAGTCTCGAAGCAGGTCTGACCAACAAGGCAGCTAATTTTGGATGAACAACACAATGTAGGCCTGGTCTACAAGGTAAAATAAACCATACAGTATCGTTTCATAAAGGATGCACAAGAATAATAACTATAGCGGATAATTTGCGTGGCTTGCATCCAGCCCTATCGGGCTATGTCTGTGCGTTCTCACGGATACAGCATCTCGAGACGATAAGACCCTTATGATTTAAGGGTAGCCCAGACCCTGTCAGGTATGTCCGGGCGAGCTTAGTAAGGCGGACACAGTGACTGGAGATAAGGTAGGCTTAGACATCTTTCAACAGCGAGCATGGTCTACGGCTTCTGTTGCGGTGATTGCTTGATAATTCAGTGCGTTGGGAGAAGAGCTCTTATGAACTTTACTCAAATATTATAATAAACTTCTGTCACAAGGTCAAGCCGGCTAGCCCCTCCAATCTGCTCGCACCTGCAAAGAGTGAGCACGAACGTCCATGAACGCCGCAGTCCCAGCACCGCAACTGTTACTCATTACTTAAGAACTGCTTCAAACAATGTCCCGGACCCAGGCACCATGACTTTCGGCGTCCAGATCCGAACCAGTTCAAAGCCTGCGGATTCCAACAGCTCCTTGAATTGCAACTGGGTGCGCTCTAGCGAAGAGAAGAGCACCAACATCGATATGTCGATCTCAGCGGGATAAAGGGGTACATTATCCTCCGGCAAAGCATTTTCGTTTAATAGCAATATAGAATGCTTGCTCACGGCACCCCTAATATTGCCGAGTATCTCCCTAGCTTGTTTGTCAGGCCAATCATGAAGGACGCCGCGAAGGTAGTAGGCCTTGGCATCTTTAACCGGTTGGGGTTTGAAAGAGTCATGCTTCATCGCCTCGATTCCAGGCGACAACTCTTTCACGTCGTCAATGACCACAGGCAGGTCTTGTACGATCAATTTTCCAGGCAAGTGGGGAAGCTTCTGCTTGAAGGCGACGAGGTCATGCCCTAGTCCGCCACCGACATCGACGAGTAGAGGTTCAGAGCCAGCTGCACGCAAATTCTTCTCCACCAGGTAATATTCATACCACTCTTCGCCCCTATTCAGACGTGAAATGCCCATCACGGTATTAGAGGCCTTTTGATCTTTTGGATATGACTGAAGCCAGTCGAAGAAGTGAAGCTTGGTTCCCATGGCGTACTGGAATGGGCCATCGAATGCGTCGCTGGGATCTCGAAAGCCTCTTTCCTCGAAGTATTCTGGATGCCTGGAAAGAATGGCCATCTTGAGGGTCCTAAAGTTGAATCATTAGTGATATGTGTTTCTAGAAGCAATGCTGCGTCCACGAACACATAGATGACCCCATCAGTCAATGGAGACCCGGTCACGTACGCGCCCGCAAGAGGCGTTGGTGCAAAAGTATCGTGCCCGACCTCTTCGAAGATTCCCATCGCAGTCAGCACTCCCATGACACGTTCTATTCACAGTCCGTCAGTCAAAAACCAGCTAGGTTCATGGACAACTCTCACTCGTCAGATTATGATCTGCCCCTGCTGCTGCAGCGAGTTGGTCAACTCGTATATCGTCACCATCAGTCTTTGCTACGGCATCAAAAAATTTCATCTCCACAACCAGTCTAAGCATCGTAACTCGATGTCCCTAGTGAGTCGGTAGCATATCAGCACAGGAACTAATTGGCGATATCGGGCTCAACGGTTATTATTGCAGCTTACTCCAGATATGATCCGCAACGTCGACTCCAGTGGAGTTTCCAGATACCTCTTCAGGTTCTCGCAGGCCTGGAGAAGCTCCAGCCGCTCTGCTTCTTGGACAGTGCCAGAAGGTAAAGCAGCCGCCTCATTCATAGATTTCGCTAGGTTCGAAGAGCTCATGACTGGTCCTAGTCTTTGTATTTGGTATGAAGACAGGCTCATGATGGTGATATTTTCAAAGTGCAACGTCTAGAATTCAAGGAGCGTTATACCCAGTTTTGGAGCATCGCTAAGTGCCTGCGTTAGTAAGCCCTAACCCGCTACGATAGCACACAGCCCCTAATTTAACGTGCATTAACGGTCGTTGTGAATTCCAAGCGGGCCTGCCGAGATCTTTGGGTATGAATGATCATGACTCGTCATTAGGGGGCGGCGAAAGTCACCGGAAATCTATTCTGCAATCCAAAGAGGTCAATTTTTGGTGTCTCCCTCCGAAACTCCCCAAAATCACTTCTACTGTGACTCTCTGCAGTATTTCTGGGGTACGCTTGTTCAGACCATACATAGTTCCCGCCACCGCTGATCTCCGCACGGCGCCCATACGGAGCATGCCTATGCGGGCCTCTCGAAGCTTGCCGTAGTATCCGGTTTCGCACATTCTCCAGGGAGCAGCTATTCAGGTGGTCCATTTTCTCGTATCACGTTGACCCACTAATCAGTCTTCGCCTCCAACTCTTGCCACTCACATGATAGCGAAAAAAACTTTCGGAAATGGCCTTCGATGTCGAAACGCCCGCGGATATGATACCTTCTAACGTGTCGAGACTGATATGAGAGTGTTAGGAGGCCGTTGTAATAACAGGGAAATAATTGGAAGTGGAGTCCTGTCAACTGCGAGTAAAGGGCATGCTCTATATTGGCCACCGCCTGATCGCTCACAAACAGGTTTCATTACCGGACCCTTGATAAAGATAGATGAGAATAGTATATTACGGCAAAACAATGAAGCAAGGGTGTCAACGTGTAAGAGGCAGGAACACGTAGGAAACGCTAGAGACAATCCCAATTACAATTTCCACCAATCACATGCATTGCGTGTTAGTAGAGTTGGGTAGTGAATGTGGCCACACAGCCGAGACTAGTCAAACGTATAGAGCCATCCCTTACCGCAATACGGAAGCAAGGTAAGATTGGTGGGACAGCCGCAGAAGTACATCCATTAGCGAAGGTGGTTGCATGGTTGGATTCCGCTGGGCAGAAGACATGAAAGCACCCGTTACCAACAGCCTGTTCCGCTCTGAAGGTCGTCAGCTTGAGAACACCCTATCGATACTCTACTCATATAAAACTCAACGGAATAACTGCCCGACCAGAGCTTTATTGCGTTGATATATCTGCTGGTGCAGTTTAGTGAGCACCCAAGAATCTCATGTGAGACGACTGAGCTACAGAAGGGGAGAAAGGGTATTGTCGAGTCAGGTATGGCGTGGCTTAGACACAGACTCAGTCCTTTCAAGCAATTTGGGACAATAATCATCTTTCGCTATCAATTGTAATTGATCTAATATACTTTGTATCCAATAGCCCTTGAGAACGCCTGAATGATCGCGGATTTAAGCCGTTTGAGTCAGTTCCCTGGTATCGAACTGCTACTCTTCACGGAACATAGATGGAGGAATCTGTCTTCAGGGAATCGTGAAACGTGCATCGCTCCTCGAACTAGCCTCAGTGATGCTATCCGTAGAACCAATAGTAAGCTTACCAAGCAGGAGCCCACATTGTAAGTGCACTTAGCATAATGGGGAATGCTACCCTCAATAATGAGAAGATACTCAGACTCGGTCGAAATCTGCCTATACACCTGCCTTGGATCTCCGTTGAAGCCTTGCCGATTGTTCTACTTGTTAGATACCTCCAGCGTAATTTCTGTCATCTTTGTGATCCCCATACCTTCGCCTCTACTAAGGTGTCCACGGGTACTCTCCATATAGGCTCTATCAGCCCCTGCATATTCCCAGCCACCTTCAATCTCGACCAGGTTTCTACCTGTCGATTCATAGAGACCTCTGGATACCTGCGGCATCGATAGATCACGAAGGTTCAGTGCGTGATTATGCAGGCGGTCTGTGTCTTCACATGGTGTTTTGACCCCTGACAGTGTTCGCATCCAAGTTTTTCCGCTCCAGGGATGGCGAAGGGTTCTATTGAAAAGAGGTCTCAAAGTTGGGACGCAGGCGGCCATGATGCCTACTGTTGCTTCGACGCTATTGAAAACGAACGTTAGAAAAAAACTTGCATGTGTTATTGAAAATGTGGGCATGGGGTAAGAAAGAGGCGCCGGGAAATGGCAGGTGATGTTGATGTGCTTACAGTGCCCAGATGACGAGATCGACCATATCCCCTAAATCCTCTTGTCAGTCTACAGAATTGTGGAAATTCCCACATATTGGGCCTCTTGGCAAAGGTGAAGAGCCTACAGCTAATATCCGGGCTGACTCCCTGCTGATCCTTCATGAAAGCCGTTCGAATAATAGCACAAACGCCGGTGCTGTAGTTGTTAGATGCGGTCAAAGGCAGTTGACCCAAAGAAATTAGGAATCGCACAAGAAACCCGCTCCCATCAAGGCTGAGATTCCCACTTTAATCTTGATACTCATCTGAATATTCCACATAAAGACAATAGGTAAACTGGCCAGCGCCCAATCGCTCAGTACTCCAATTGCTGGATGACACATCAGCATTGTTCCTTGTTGCCTAAAGATACATAACGGCGACTCACTTCCATTATATTCTGCGATCGCTATATAAACCCTTGGCCTCCAGCATATACCGGGAACCTCGGGGTTCCAAAACTTTTGGACAGGTCGGCAAGAGGGATAGATAACAGCAATGGAGGCAAGGTTTGTTGCGACGGAGAAGGCCATGATAGAGTAGAGACCCCATCTCCATATCTTGTTGTTCTTACCAAATATCCGCAGGAGAAACAAGCATATAGAGATTTTGGTGAATATAAGGGAGCATATTATTATCACCTCGGCGATAGTCTCTATTTTGAGGGCTTGAGAGAGTCTCGCCATGAAATCTGGGCTCCGTGAGAGGTATTGCATGTGTCTTCCGATACCAAGATGAACCATAAAGATGCCTAATATTGTACAAGCGATACTGCATAACTGGACGGATTCTCGAATTAGCTGAGGCCAGAGTAGAGCTGCCACGCTCCTGCCTACCAGACTTAGCATAATGAAAAAGTCATCCAAGCCTAAACTCTTGATGAGTGATCGCACGTAGAGCCGTAACAAGACCATGACCGTTGCTATCGTAATCAAGATGGTAAGGGTAACAATAAGTGTGGCGCCTCTATTGGCATCATCTTCATATGGTATTGTATACATCGGAGGCTAAGCGCAGGAAACTCCAGTAGATGACGAATTAGAAGCCCAGAGTACAGAGTGAGCCTCTAGTAGGTTTTATGGCAATAGCAAACCACGTATGAGGCACAACCGAATTTTATAATGAGGTACGACATGGACAAGGGAAAAATCCCGCAACCCAGTAAAAGAAACCGCATCTGAAATCACACCATTTCGTCGATAGCTGCAGGGATTTCGCTTACAATGTTGCTCACTCTTTGTCTGGCCTCGAGGTGTGTTTAGTCTGATGCAGAACGGTGGTACAGTTATGCGCTAGAGAACCGTAGGTACATTGGGAGCGGACAGCCTGGTCAGCTCCCCGGGGAACCCACTGTAGATGAAAGCACTACGTACGAATACAATTATCCAACACTAGAACCATAAAGTACGCTAACTTGATTGATATATTCCCCAACCTGCATAGAGACCGTTAGTCGCATCTAAAGGGCGATGACGAGCTTGAAGCAGGCATACATTTGACGTGAAGATTTCCGTGCGTACTTGATGGAGAATTTTATTCTCGAATCACAGACCCTGCTGAATTCTGCAGTCTCCGCGCATGAAAAAGCTGGGAGAACATAACGCTGACAGCGTTGACGAGTTTTCGGTAGCTAAGGAAAATCAAGCGCCTAGCAAATGGATGACGATACACAAAAGTGGGTAATGAGGCTGTGACAGATCTGATTTGCTCCCGGTCTGCTGGGAATCCTCGCAAGATAGTCTAGATTTGGGTACGGATCTTTGCCTTCCCGTTTGATCGCTTAAAGTGTCTGCCGTTTCTTCTGCACGACGAAAATTTTTATGACAGGTTCCAAGTCCAACATGTCTACCATGCCAGGTGGGCGGCGTGGATCCTGCAAGGTCGAAGATGCATCATCGATGGATTAATCGCACAGCTCAGATGTTGTATGCTATGCCAGATATTCAACAGTTGCGATTTAGTTGCGATTTAGTTTCGATACAGCTAAGATAAAAGACTCGGGTGGATCAGCACTATCATATGTCACTCTAGAATCATAGGAGTCCAATCCCTCGAAATGGCAATGCTCAGCGACAAGGAAGACAAACCCCAGAACATAGAGGGAAACCCTTGGACCTGAAATCCATCGGACTTGCCGCCTTGATAAACATAATGCTTGGGATCAGGATCACACTAGGGTGCGCCATTCCCATGCGAGTGGACGGCCTGACATGCGGAGAACCCAAAAAAGTTAAAGCAGGTAACATTGGCCATGCATGTATCATTGCATGCCGCATATAACGGTGTAGATGCTGCGCACATGGCATACAGTTACCCACTCACGAAGCACAATACTTCGGGCTCAGCCTGCATTGCCACTTTTCAACTATCAACGCTCCACAGATCTGAAGCTGACCCTGATGAGCAACAGCACATGCTCCAAATTCCGTCTCCTTAGCATCTGTAGCACATGAGCGCATCTACGCATAAGTATGACCGTCGCAAGCTGTCCCAGATTCGTCTGAGACCACGCACGCACCCCCATTCCCCTCTCCCTGAGCTCCTTGATGATCGATCCGTCTTCTGAAAATGCCAGCATCGATTTCAATCCACCGCAATGAAGTCTGGAGTCCGAAATCAGGCGCACTTGCGTACCTACCCGAGTCCTGTGTTCCCTTCGCCGAACTCATGCGCCTTCACAAGCCAGTCGGTATCATGAACATATTTTTCCCGTATCTGTTTGGTTTACTCTTCGCCGCCTGTGTATCCGCTCCAGAGATGAAACTTGGGACGACCCTCTTGCTTGCAACTCATCTCTTCGCCGCCGCTTTCATTCTCCGCAGCGCTGGCTGTACCTGGAATGACATCATCGATCGCGATCTTGACTGCTTGGTCGAGCGTACCAGACTACGGCCGATGGCTAGGGGTGCCGTTACCCTCCAAGCAGCCTATGTCTTTACAATTGCACAAGTCGTCGCTTGGCTTGCGCTTCTCTGCCAGGTTCTACCGGATCACTGGCCTATCTACGCAGTGCCGCTACTGTTCTTCGTCTGGCTGTACCCATTCGCGAAACGTATTACAGACTATGCTCAGATCGTCCTAGGCGTCACGCTAGGCTGGGGCGTCATTGCTGGTGCCGCAGTCGGGGGATTGAATATTCTGGACATGGACATGAATGATAAAAGCGTAGGCTTAGCAGGTCTATACGCTGTCTATCTTGTTTGGACAGTCATACATGACACCGTTTACGCACATCAAGATGTGCGAGATGACGCCAAAGCGGGGATCAAGTCTATGGCTGTGCGATGGCTGGATTGGACGAAAGCGCTTCTCTGGAGTTTGGCTATCGTGCAAGTTCTATTGTTATGGAGCATTGGGATGCTGATGGAAGCTGGGATATACTATATTTGTTTTGCCGTATGCGGTAATCTGGCTGTGTTGCCGACTATGATACTGCAGGTAAACTTGGGCGATCCACGAGACTGCTTTCGGTGGTTTCAGGCGGGTTCTCTACTTATTGGGGGATGCGTTGTGGCAGGACTGTTGGGCGAGTATCTCGTGCGACTTGATCATGAGATGTGGCAGGGTGACGAGACGGCATAGGTACTTGCATCTAGACCGGCCAAGATGAGATATCCCAATGGCCTCTTGTTGATGGCCACGCCCCTCTCAAGTACCTGTCCCATGCTATATCTGCTTCCTTGACAGCATTGTAACCAAAGACCAATTTTTGGAGTTCCGGGTCTGCTAGAAAGTTAGGGTATCCCTCGAATGGCTGCAGATGCCGCAATTGACGATCGCGTTCTTGCTGTAATGGCCCATCTTGGAATGCATTTACAGCTCGCTGCGCCTGACTTCGGACCCGCAATGCTGTCGTGCGGGGCTTGCGAATGCTTTCATATATTGAGAGTATATCAGGAAGCTGAACCTTGTGTCGGATCTTGCTAAGTAGTGTGCCGAGGACTGCGGCATCCTCGAACGCCATGGAAGCTCCTTGTCCGCTAATACTATAGTGAGCACTACCTTCTCTGCGCAAAAACTAAGAAAGCCTTACAGAAATGGAAGCATAACATGTGCGGAGTCGCCCAGTAGTGTGAACTTGCCGTCAGGGTGGGTCCAATAAGCTACTTCAGGGGCCTCGAAAAGGGTCCATTTGCTGCATTCCTGAGCAAGGTCCAAGACCCTTTGAAATTTGGGATTCCACTGACTAAAGTCATGCCTTACATCAGCTACTTCCACTTTCTGCGGAACAAGCTCAACTTCAGCTGTAGGATCATGAGCACAAGTTAGAGTAAGGCTGAGAACGTCATCCTTCTTCAGCGGATAAGCCATGCAGAACGAGTCAGGTCCAACCCAGAAATTGATGCACGGTGGTTGTACCAAGTCAACCAGATCTTTGTGACGAATAATATCACCGCCTTTAACCGTGACCCGAAAGACATGGTCACCGCTATCCCGCGGTGGGAGGCTGTAACCGTACAGAGCATCTCGGCATGCAGACCTTTCGCCATCTGCTCCAATGATGGTGTCGGTAACATACCTCCTCCCATCAGATGTTGTAACTGAGGGTTCAGAAAAATTGATGCTAGCGAAATTAACGTCAAGATTGATATTGACGTCGAGGCGCTTGGCTTCTTGTAGCAGAATGTTGTGTAGATCTGCTCTGTGAACGATCAGGTACGGGGTTGAGTACATCTCCCCCATCAAATTTCCTAGTCGCTGGTTTGAGAGCTCGGCGTGGTCTTTGTAGGAGCGCATGAAGGCGGCATAAGGGTCGGTTGATCTTTCTTCCACTGCATGTAGGATGCCCCATTCTTTGAAGAGACGTGTTGCATTTGGGGATATATTAATCCCAGCGCCTAGCTGGGACGCCATAAGATATTAGTCTTCGAGCTTGCTCGTCCTTCATAGAATCAATCTACCTCTTGCAACTGGGCCCTCTTCTCAAGAATCGTAACTTCGTGGCCAACTTTCCTGATCGCAATCGCGGCAGCTAGGCCTCCAAGCCCACACCCGATGATGAGGATGTGACATTTAATATTCCTCGACGTGGAGGAGGACTCATTGGGCATTATTCCAGGTGCAACGTCTGTCATTATAATCAGAAATCCTTTGGATACGCAGAAAATTGAACTTTATGCCTGTATCCCAGTAGCTGTCGGGCAAGGCAAGGCGATCAACGTGCGGAGGTTTAAGTCTTCATACTGGATAGAGGGAAATCTGGATTCAAAGGGGCTCTAGTCCATTGAGTGCTGCAGGTAACGGAATTAAATGGAAAGGTGGGCGAAGGAGGGGTGTTGGATGGATACGTTGGCTGCCAATGAGCGGTCAGACCTCTTCGGCTGGAGATATAATTAGCGACGCTCCATTTGTTGTGTCAAGTGCACAAGTCGAGACCAATTCGCAGTTGACAAATCTCTTCACGTTCCTTTGCTTATATTAGCACAAACCCACCAGATCGAATGATCGTGGAAAGACTCTCTGAGATTCGCCGAGCTCCAGGGATCGGACCTCACAACGTGACATTCAGCGTTGGTATCTGCATATCGCTTGACAGAGCTTGACGAAGCGGGATATCGTAGCGGACCTCTCTGAGGCAGGTCGCGACTTAGTTTCTATTCCTACATGGCCATCCAAATCCGAGCAAGTGTGATCAGTAGATCCTGGCATCTGCAGCTAGGCTAGAGATCCAGATCGTTGGCATCTTAGTCACGGGGGTTGCTCTTGAGTATGCAGCAACGGATTTTTGCTTTCCCACGCACTGTCATCTTTCTAAGGATTCTTCCCACATATTGCCGGCGCAACCGCGCCCTACTTCATGCTCGGCGAGCTCCTACGTCTCTCCTGTGGAGGGGCGTATGTTACAGATATACCCAATGCTAAGGAGCATTACGTTCGCACAACAGCTGGTCTTACCGCCAAAATTGTATTAGCTCTAGCTGTAGGAGCTCAACGCAAGGCCCGCCGGCTGGACATTGGCAAAATGAGGCGCGGTGAATAAGGCGCAAAATTGGGATGAGAATGAGAAGAATGTCGCGATGTGCAGCGTTGCAGTAGTCTTGATGATGACATGGAGGCTGTCAAAGATAATGTAGCATTCTTTTAGGTTTGGCTACTTGGCTTTGGAAAATCTAGTAAAAGAACTCGCCCATCAAGCGTGTACACACCCTCGACCGTGTAGCCCCCCAGAGACACTCTCAAGTTGGTCGCCTATGCTGTAGGCGATATGATCACTCGTGGTCTACAGAGTGGGGTTTCTTTGGCCAATATCTTGTTGCTAAGGGGACTAAGTTTAGGGGTCTCCAGGCATCAGCCCTATGGGGTAATGGTTGAAGGGTGGGTTGATAGGCGAGTTCCCAGGGAGACCAGAGGCGCCGTGAGCAATTTCCTGGCAGTACCATTTCCAAATAATAACCAACGTGAGATGCCATCTCCGTCCTCTCTACCCAAGCTATCTCTCCTCTCAACCCTCGCCCCATCTTCACCATCCCGCGCTTGGCTTACAGCTCCCCACCCAACCCTGCCCCTTCTTGCAACCTGCTCATCCGACAAAACCGTCCGCATTTATTCCCTCACGTCGTTCACGCTCCTCTCCACAATCACAGGAGGACACAAACGTAGCGTACGTACTTGTGCGTGGAAGCCAAACCTCAAAGGCGAGAGCGTGCTCGCCACAGGCAGTTTCGATGCCAGTGTGGGAATATGGCGGAGATACGACACCGATGATCTGAATCCGAAGCCTGTGATTGCACCAGTCGATTTCGATACAAGAGATGAGAATATCGATGAATATGACGAGGACGAGTGGCGGTTTGCTATTGTGTTGGATGGACATGAGAGTGAGGTCAAAAGCGTAGCATGGTCTACGGCTGGCAATTTACTAGCTACTTGCTCTAGAGACAAGAGTGTCTGGATATGGGAAGAAGTGGGCGATGATGACTACGAGACTATTGCTGTCCTACAAGAACATGAGGGTGACGTGAAATGTGTGGCATGGCATCCTGAAGAGGAGCTGTTGGCGAGTGCCAGTTACGATGACGACATCAGACTTTGGAGGGAGGATATTGATGATTGGGGTTGCGTCGGGATCCTACGAGGACATGATAGTACTGTATGGTGCGTACAGTGGGAGGCTCCGACCCCTAACATTTATGGGGAGGCCGAAGATCTGGAAGCGAAGGAAAAGTGGATGAAGAGAAGGGAAGCCAGTGGGCCGAGACTACTGAGCTGTTCAGATGACATGAGTATCAGAGTGTGGAGGAGAAACCCGAAAGAGAAGGTTCCACAGTCGAGATTGAGCATCATACGGAGTGGCAGCTCGGAAGAGGACTGGATCGAAGAGGCAAGATTGCCAGTGGTACACAGTCGCCCTATCTATTCTGTTGCATGGAGCAAAAGTGGGAAGATTGTCAGTACAGGAGGTGATGGGTCTGTAGTTGTCTATGAAGAGAGGTGGCGGCATTCACGCACCGATGCTGAGACCACAATGCTGGGAGCTCAACGTCACACTGTTGATGGGGTTGAAAATAACGGGGAACCCAAGGCCAACGAAGCAGAGCCCATGGAAGATGTAACAGGGGTAAATGAAGTAGCCGAGGACGCCAATGGACGAGTGGCAACGAGTTCTGAGAGCGACTCCGGTCCGCATGCAACGGGTTGGGTGGTCGTGGCACAGATAGAGGGTGCTCATGGAGTGTTTGAGGTAAACAATGTGGCATGGGCTTCAAGAAAGTCAAAGTCTGGGGGGGCAATTCCCGAGCAAGAAGACTTGATTATCACCACTGGGGATGATGGAGTAGTCAAGGTCTGGAGGTTGGATATTTGAAGACTCGTGGTCTCTAGGGAATGCATGAAGGGCACTGCTGGACATGATCTATGGCTCTGATCCACGCAAGACCTAGCCCGTATACCGGTATGTACGTGATCATACTCCGGGCCTGGTCCTACGCCTGTACACATCTTACTCGGATTATATTTCATAAGTCGATGTGGAGTATTTTGGCACCGGTGTTTCTAAGCTTCAGCCAGATTCTTGGCCATTAGTAGATCCTGTGTAGCGATTTTGGCGTCTTTCATCTACCTCTCGTACCGAAGGATCATTGGCAGCCTGGGGTGGTATCGATCCGGTAACGAACCACTGGCGTTCCGCTAAACGTTGAACGAGATGCAATCCGATGCCCCTGTTCGCGCCTGATAGCAAGGTTAGCGATAGCCTCTTGACCAAGCGCAAGCCGTACCAATGACTATGACGCTTCTGTTTCCCGTCATTATTTCACTTTGAGCGAGGACTCTATTCAAGAAGACTTTCTTCATCTGCCCATAGAGTGATGAGGGAGGGGCTGAGATGGGGTTCAAATGAAAGGTCACAGGCAGGGCAATTCCCTCGCAGCGAAGGAGGGCCCACTCATCTATGTACGAGATCAAACGGCCTACTAGGGATTTGCAATGTGTGACACAAAGTGCAGATCTATGCAGTAGCCTGCAGCAGCGAGCAACACTGCATCCAGCTGACGCTTTTCGGACCCGGAAAGGGCCTTTTCTTGCGACCAAGCACTTCTTTCCAGCCTTGAAAAAGAGCGATAACGCAAAAATCATCGACATATCTAGCGGCTCTGCGTCTATCTCTAGTGAGTCAGAACAAAATCTCAACCCTCATGTGTTTCGCAAATCGACATGAGCAGACAAGGAACAGAGCTGTAATCCGTTTGTCCAATGCTTACTGCATCTCTTTCACAGGAAATAACGGTGAAGATATCGGCTATCGCATGGCTAAGACAGCCTTGAATCAGCAAAGCGTCACATTCGCCACAGAGTTCTCAATGCACGGTGATAAAATTGCGGTTGTAGCTGTGTATCCAGGCTACGTTGCCACGAGGCTAAGCAATTTTCGGTCGAAGAACGACATGAAAGAGTGTATGGATGGAGTGGTGGACTTGACTGAGAGGTTAGGAATGAAGGAAAGGGGGCAATTCCTAGACTGGAAGGGCGAGACAGTACCATGGTGAATGTACGGGGTGCAGGTAGAGCTTCTAGGACCCACTGCTCCAACAGTGAAAGGAAATATTCAACATTGGCTTGATTTAGGCCATGGCAGTTCATTTTGGACGATCTAAGTCAAGTTCCAGAAACCACCTCCACCGGGCTAACTACTAGGGTGCTCTAAACATATTGAAGACACTAGGTTGGGCCGCATAATTCGTCATTGGCATTTGAATCTTACCCTAAATTTAGAGATAAAACCGTGTTGTACGACTGGCGTAACGGCGTACCTTTTCTTCTCGAGACAACTGGCTCAAGCTGTCCTCCACTCTTCAGTGGTGCAAATCAACCAGGCGATGCTCACAGAGTGCTGTCCGCTTTTCTGGTGTACAGTAAGACCAATCACCAAATCGATTCAGCCGAACAACGACAAACAGGCAACAAATGACACTGCAGAAGCAACGCTGTTCTATTCTCCACTTCCTTACACGCTCGTACCGAGTTCTACGTTCTCAAACGAACAATTGTCCACATAGCCTCGGCCTATCCTAGACTCCACTCAACTTTATAGACGATGTCTTAAGATGATATCTAGTGAAGTGACAGAGTGATTCCCAGCCACCGTCGGTTGCCAATTAAGGTTCAATATGAAATGCAACCATCGCCCTGTTTCCATGCCCTCCGTAACGAGTGACCTTGGTAAATTCACCAATCGACTTTGTAAATTCGTACTCGTTCTCCCCAACGGTAGCATTCTTGAACCGCACCATAAAACCCTGTTGCCCGCTTAGGCCTTGCGTAATATATCCAATCTTTCCCGCGACTGTCCCAAACGTACTGTCGTTCTCGGCGACGATCCACCGGTCCTCCATACTCTTGATGATCTCGGGTGCCGTCAGAATCCACGGGTTTGATGTATTCCATTTGCCGTTTTCGATATCTGCACTGTGGCGGCGCAGGTCGAAGCGGGTCCTGTTGATGATGAGCATAGCAACCTGTAGCTTGGCGATCCGGGGAACGTTGTTGTTCTCGAATTTGCCTTGGATCCAAGCTGGAATTTTGTCTTTTACGATGTTGCTCTCGGCGGCGCGGAAGAACCATCCCAACATTATGACGAGGCTTGACTGGTGGTATTTAGATTGCAAAAGGATGGGGTATCAGAAGAGAATCTTGGTATTGAGATTTTCGCCGTAGATTTGAGGGATCGATGGCCTTTTATGTCTATTTCCCAGGATGCTGCGTGGTAGCTGGGCTAGAAGTTGTGGCTGGCTGAACATTGGCGCTTTCTCGGATGCTGCGTAATAGCTGACCTGGAATTTGTGGCTGGCTGAACATTGGCGCTGGCGATGATAGGAAGGATTGCCATTGAGTGCTGGACCGAATTCTGCGGCGAATAGCATTTGAGTTATCGACGTTGGTATTAGACGGTATCAGATATGGTTTAATCAAATTCCACATCGAGAACAGTGATCTACGACCGTCGCCAGAAATGGGTGGCTGATCGCCGTTCTAGAACGCTTAGCTGTATAAGCCTTTGGCCTCTTCTGTAGCGCTCTTGATGAAGGCTGACTCTTGTACTACTCTTGTACTAAAGTAGAAAAACACCCAGCCGAAGAGCCTAGATTGCGACCAATCCATCCTCCCAATACATGGCAGATTAGAGAGAAACCCCATCATTGGAAGTTCGCAGAAATGGCTGCTCGGTTGCCATGGTGCAAGGAGGGAAGAGCCGTACTTTAGCCCTGAATGTGTAGGCTGTCTTCCAGATGCAGCCCGACCGTTGGAGGCGATTATTGTTGTTGTCAGGGATGATGCAGCTGCTCTAGTCAAGGGACAAATTACCACAATTGGGATTCGACGGCCCAAAATGAATGATAGTGTCCCCACAAGATGTTGCCCTATCACTAGGTATCATCTCTACCGGATAGTAAGTAACAGCGTATGACGGGTGACAGCGGGAAGGGTGGATGATAGTGGGATGATTGATGACAGCGGTGGTGATAGGGTGGTTGTTGATGACATCCAGAGCCCCGTGTAAGCCGAGCAAATCAAATGTATTGGCATTGTCTTCGAAGACTTACATAATTGTCCGCGGTTTCATACTTGATACCATTCCTGACCTTGACTCTCATCTTCACTGCCTCCTTTTGGATGAGCATGATGACTGGAAACTTATCAAAGTCGACAGGCTCAGCTGGCTCCTCAATGAAATCAAACGCCCATAGTAGTCTGGTCAAAACAAGACGCAACTCTACCCACGCAAGAGGTCTGCCTGGGCAACTGTGAAAGCCTACGCTGAAAGGTTTGCTGCCTGTAAGCAGAATCCTATGAGAGAGTGAATAGTGGGTATTACAATTCACGACTCGCTTGCCCGCAGGATACGATAAGTGAGTACATGTACTACCTCGATTCGAGATTCGAAGGATGCCACTTGCCGCTGGCCGGCTGGGTGTCAGCTGGACGCCACGACGGGGTGCAATCTGTCGGCTTTTGTATAGCCAATAACGAATAATGTGCAAACTACGAGCACAAAACATGGACTATGCGTATCAAACCTCCAGAGTATGCGAGACGCGATTCTGTAAGTATTTCTCGGAAAGCACTGTTTCACCTGGCCGCATCCCTAGTGAACATCAACCCACCGCAAAGTGGGTTCTGCTGCAAGACCCTTGGGTTCCTGGAAAGCGAGCATTGCCTATTTCTCTTTGAAACACACAATGCTTCTCTTCTAACACTTCTGACGGGGTTCGCGATAATTTGTCTGCCACACAACTTCTGCCTCTGAGGTGTCTTGCTTCTCTTCACTATCATCGTGACCAAGACTGCCATATATAAGCGCAGGTGGATACATAGATCTCACAAAAACAGCATTGCGCGTTTGAAAACATAGCTCGACGAGTTGAGGGAATAGACTTTTGAATGACGCAAGCATAACAACGTCTTTGGTTCAATCATCTGATAGTGACCATGTTAGCTCTGAAGCCAGCGAGAACGACAAGAACACCTTGCGGGTAGATGTTGAGATGTGTTTTCTCGCACAGGTTCCACTCAGGCAAGAATATTCTCACGCACTGTCTCATTAAAGGCAGAGAAAACACAGCGCACACCAGGAAGCAATCCTTGGCCTTACCGTGCAACAATGCTCGACCTACACACACCAGGACCTCTCTGCAAGTCTTACCAGGTTACCACATACCTTCGCCTTCGCGGTATGTCTGGCTGGACACAACGGCAAAGATACGTGTGCTTCCGCCACCAAAGGAGCATATTTGGAAACATTCGGAACGGCGCGGCGGATATCTACCGTCTTGAACTAGAGCCGAATGGAGGGCGCAGCAGCTCTTCCGCTTCGAAAGAGGGACGCTCGAGGGATCATCTGGCTGAGCTGTTGACTTATAAGAAGAGCCGATTGAGGTTAGCGATGGAAACACTTGAGAAGCTCGGGCTTGGTGAGAGGAAATCAAGCATCGTCCGGATTGTTGTCGATGTGGCTGAGCTTGCTGGGACCGTATTGGATGTCCATCTAAAGGGGTGAAGTGAAGATCAGATAGCATTTAAGGGGTAGATGGCACCAAAGATCAAGAAAGACCATACTCTGACATGTGGGCTTTGTCTAGAAAGTCCTACCATTATAGAATAAATGTTGGAGCATGGCAGCTTTAGCCTGGGAGGGGTCAAGTAAATGCAAACAGAGGTTGATCTTCCCCTACACTGTGCGTCGTTTCGAATGCTGTTCGATCAATCTCCGCACAGTACAGCGGCACAGAACATGCAATCTTACTATCACTCGTCTAGAATCCAACCGGCATCGATGAGCATTCTAGCGACAGCGTAACCATATTAAATCATAACGGTATTATATCTTGAAAACACCTCATCCAGGTATTGCCAGGAGTGATATATCGATAACCTGGTGATTTTGCGTTGTGAGGCCTCCTTTCGTTTATCATAATCCCGGGCACCAGAAAGCCCGATATCCGCACGGCATAGCCTCGAAGGCTCAGCCGTATTTGGGGGCGGGAATCCAACCTTTCGTTTCACTTGGTAAACTGGGCCAACATAAGGGATCGCTATTGGCTAGCTGCAGTACGTTATTTCGGCTTGGAAATCGGTTTGCCACATAGGGTTTAAGGGCCGTTAGGGGGCTTCCGAACGGTTTGTATGGGGTTCATCCGCTGCAGCTTCGATTCTGGGCTTCTGAGATCGCTATGGAAGATATCTGGCCCCATTCCTTTGCCAGTGATTAAGACGCTTCACCCATCATTCATCAAACGAGCGCCTTCATCTTGGAGCTCCTGTCTCAAGACACTCCTCTGGTTCCACGTTTAATTTTGTCCACAAGCATTTCAAGGCACCCGCTGAAGCATGTCCTCGCCATTGATAGAAAGTACTTCCTACTATTGCGTTAGCTCTGATCATTACGGCCCAAGTGTCCTCCTCAGCAATGGCATGTATGGGCTCTTTCTCACCTCATCCAGCTTTAGCTCGAACAACTGGCAGATCTTCTATCAAAACCCTATCTACCTTATCCGCAACCTCGATCTTGGAGCAAAGTACCAGCTCGGCATCGCAGAAGACTCTCCCACGTCCCCCGAGTTGCTGCTAGCCTCGGGGGACTTGACGCAGCAGTGGAATATGACGCTGTGGGACGATGGGACCTTTAGATTGGCGAATATGTGGCTAGGGAGTGCGCAAATATTAGGTATCAGTAGTAGGGATAATGTACCGGTTCCGGCGATGACCGCTGCTCAAAATGGAAGTCATTGGTCCTTTTCGGTTAATCTAAGTATTCCCACTTCGAATATGACGAATGATATGTTGCAGCCTGTGTCATTGCAGGCGGTATGTTAAAATCACAGTTTTGTGTGATTGCTACTGGTAGACGCTGACTAGCTCTCACAGGCCTCTTCGTCCATCTCGACTTCGCTTTCGGCCTCAGCCAGCACAACAATTTTTAGGGCTCCAGCAGAGATAACGGTAGCTGCCACCACAATCACCGCAGGAAGTGTCTCATCCAGCTCCAGCTCGGCGAGCTCACAATCCCCAAAGCCTAGGCCCTTATACGGCGGCGCCATCGCTGGCATTGTTGTGACGATAGTTGTTCCAGCTCTTGTCTTAATCGGGCTCCTGCTCTTGGGTCGGCGGAGAAGACAACAGCAGCGGCATGGCTTACCGGAAGATCAAGCGGCTCTCGCGCAACAACAAGAGGTAAATTGGAATAGTGCTATGCACGAGGCAGATACTCGGCATCCCCCATCAGAAATGGGAGTTGCCAATCAGAAGGAGGAAATGCGGAGTCGGGCTGTTGAGATGCCCGGATAGCCCGTGGGAGAGGAATGAATGTACTGGCTTTCGCTCGAGATGAGATTCCGTATGCTCACATTTCTGGAAATTCTTCTCCCACCAGACTATGTATCCCATTGCCAGCTTCTTCTGGGATAGGTGCGGACCGTCAGAGAGTCTACGGTTTCGCCAAAGTGGGGGCCACTTTACTGGCTTCTTCTCTATCCTCCTTGACGTGTAATCCACATGCAATGCCGGCGCTGTGGGACAGGAATATCGCATCGAAAACGGCGAAAGCGATTCTCCTGCATTATTCAAGGATGCCGAGGTATCATCTACAGGAGCCTTCCCTCTTTTTGAGGGGTAGGACAACATTTGGTTAATCTTTCTCTCCTCGACTACCTTCCATGAGAATGGTCATACAAAGCTGACATCGGAACACCACACAAATCTGACAAGGTGGCATAGGGTAAGCGACGTTCAGCTCTGGAGTCTCATTTGTGCGCAGCGTCTAAGGCCTGTCCCTACTTTTAGTGAATTAGGCCAGCTGGTGCCAGGAGGCCACGTTAAGACCGTTAAGACCACTAAGACCGGAAATAATATTGAGACCACACCATCAGTTCGAAAAGCTGCAGCCTCCCTTGATTGGGAGCCATGTTAAATATCGTTGTTTGCGGGAAATGGTGCCGCAACAAGGATCAATCGTTCCATTCTATAATTATAGAATACAGGCGAAGGTGGATAGGGGAAGCTCGCAGCTTGAACAGCGGACAACGGGCTAAACAGGAGGTGCGGAACAGCGTGCAGAGATGATGTGGGTGAGGAGTAGAGATGGTTGAAGCCCCTAATAATGAATAAGAGAATTGCGTCGAGTTGAATTGCGTTCGAGGGGCACAGGAGGTTGAGAGACCAGATAATTACTCCGGGTAGTAGTATTAGAAATCACGGAGATAACAAATCCTAAGTCCGCCTCTACGATCTACGTCACGATATCTACGAAAACAGATCTAAAGTCAACATTATAAAGTCAACATTACTTCCGAAATGGCTTATCCAATTCATTCCCCATTCCACAGCTGCACAAGAAAAACCAACAATGGCACCTCCTCAACTTCCTACCCGCAAACTCGGCCGCAATGGCCCTCAAGTCACAGCCCTCGGTTTCGGCGCCATGGGTCTATCCGCCTTCTACGGGGGCCCCGAATCCGATGAAGAGCGTTTCAAAGTGCTCGACCGGGCCTACGAACTCGGCGAAGTGAATTGGGACAGTGCGGACATGTACGCGGATAATGAGGACCTGATTGGGAAATGGTTCAAGCGGACGGGGAAACGGGATGAGATTTTCTTGGCTACGAAATTTGGGAATTTGGTAAAGGATGGCCAGAGGATGGTGAGGAGTGGTCCTGAGTATGTGAGGGAGGCGTGTGAGAAGAGTCTGAAAAGATTGGGGATTGATTGTATTGATTTGTATTACTGTCATCGAGTGGATGGTGTGACGCCAGTTGAGAAGACGGTGGAGGCTATGGCGGAGTTGAAGAAGTGATACCTCCCCCCTCCAATCTAACAAACATACTGATTAAAGTGCTACACAGGCAAGGAAAAATCAAATACCTCGGCCTCTCCGAAGTCTCATCCACCACCCTCCGCCGCGCCTGCAAAACCCACCACATCGACGCCGTCCAAATCGAATACTCCCCCTTCACAACCGACATCGAATCCCCCTCCATCGCCCTCCTCCAAACATGCCGCTCCCTCGGCGTTGCCGTAGTCGCCTACTCCCCCCTCGGCCGTGGAATGCTAACCGGCGCCTACAAATCCCCCGCCGATTTCGAAGAAGGCGATTTCCGGAAGATGTCGCCTCGCTTTTCGGAAGAGAATTTCCCGAAAAATCTTAAATTGACGGAGGAAATTGGGGCGTTGGCGAAGAAGAAGGGTGTTACGCCTGGTCAGTTGACGTTGGCGTGGTTGTTGGCGCAGGGGGAGGATATCATTCCGATTCCGGGGACGAAGAAGATTAAGTATTTGGAGGAGAATTTGGGGGCGTTGGAGGTGAAGTTGACGGGGGAGGAGGAGCAGGAGATTAGGAAGGTGGTGGATGGGGCGGAGGTGCATGGGACTAGGTATCCGGAGGCGTTTATGAGTAGGTTGTTTGCTGATACTCCGGAGTTGTAGAGGGGGAAGGAGTGGAGGAATGTATATATGTAATCCTCATTTGTAGATACTACAAGGGATCATGAAACCTCTGTCTTTCGAGTCCGAATCTCCGCCTTTCATCACCTATTCAGCTTTAAGCTCCCAGGACTTGTAACGGATGCTGATACCAGCTCCGGTGGCTGAAATTATATGAATTTTGGGGACAATGCATCATATTGATTGATATACCACTAACTTTAGGAAACAGACCAGACTGATCTCCACTTATCATTGCAATATATACAGCCACGGTACATAGACTCCATACTACCGCAACTCCAGCAGTACCTCGCCAACTCCGACGCTTACATACATTTCCTTGGAACCAGCCCCCCAATCAGGATGATGATTGCGAATTATCAGCACAAGAAAAACTCCCATTCGCGCTGCTGGCATCGGAGTGAATGGCTATTCCAGATGCATACAAACCCAAGCCGCACTGTAGACCTTATTAGTCTTCTAGATCCATCACGGGGGAATTGTAAACTTACAATAGCCGCCCCAATGCAGAAGATGGTTGCATTCAAAGCCGTCAGAAACATCTTCCTCTTACTTTCTCTATACCGTCCATAATTCAGATAAAGCCAAAAGATGCCACTCAAGCCATAAGTAAACCAACTCGCAAACAAAGCACTGATCAGCGATAACAGGTCGTTGAACACGGGAATGGCCTCCGCGATGATCCATGCTATGATCCATACAGTTGTAACGATGAGGACCCAGATCCCGATGCTGACCAGGTTATTATGGCCCATACGTTCAGGAGCTTTGAAATAATCCCGGAAGATGCGAACGTAGATGTATTTGGCAGCGACGTGGCCATTTATGACTCCAGCAATGACAATGGTAGGGATGGCTATACCATATGCGATTTTCTGTAGCAGAGGGGATGTCGAGCCGAGGGCTGGACTGGCGACACCGACACCAGCGTAGCAATAGGTCACAATCGCTACTAGCAGGTACATGGTTATGTTGACACCTTGGAGTAGGAAGAGCGCTTTGGGGTATTCTTCCGGCTTTTTCAGCTCGGATATGAAGGAGAAGAAGGCGACGTGTCCTAGATGGCTTGTCAGTATTGGAAAACATTCCCGATCGCTGCAGTATATATGTAGTGTTGTGTACCTGCATAAGCAAAGATAATATTCGTGACAGCCTCAAACGCTTCGTAAAGGCTCGACTGCCTTGTCAAGTCGATCTTGCCAGCCCCAGGTTTCTCGACTCCAACGCCAGCCATTGTGACGACTACAGCCGCAATGATGGAGATGAAACTGACGATAGCCATATAGCTGACATTCCTTAGAGTCCTCGGCAGCGTGCAGATTAGACATACGATAAAGCCCACGAAGCCGAATACGATCGTGCAAGCTCCGTGGGTCGTGAGCACGTTCATCATGATTGAGAAAGTGAGGATGTGGCTGCCCATCACAAAGATGAGGAACAAGATCTGGGCGGCCCCGAGAAACTCGCGTCCTATAGGTCCAGCCATTACTTCTCCTGCGTCTGCCATATTGTGGACATGTGGATAGGCGAGCTTAAATTGGCCGATCACGAAGCCAGTGTAGGTTGCGAGGATACCGAGTCCTAGGATAAGCATGATGCCGCTAGTAGAGACGAGATCAGCGTAGGTCTCAGGCAATAATCCTGCTAGGCTTGGACTTACGGAACAAGACCGATTCTAGCCAGTGTAGATGGGAGCGAGAGAATGCCCAGGGATATGGTTTCTGCAATCATGATCATGCCTGCCATCCTGCGTCCGTTCATCAGCTAATCGATAAAGTTGTTTTCTCTAAATAGCTACTCACCACCACATCATAGTCGCATACTTGGCGTCATTGTCGCCAAATGGTAGTTTGCGTGCGGAGCCAGCCTCGACAGAGGGACCTTTCTCGATTTCGGCGCCGAGCTTCTCGTCGCTCCCATACTTAGCCTCTCCTGCCTTTTCATCAACGACCCCATCATCACCAGAGCCACCAGAACGGTAGGCGTTGGGCGCCATTGCAAGGATAGAAGGATCACGTGCAAGCTCTGGCAGTCTGGTGACGAGGTCGACGGAACCTCGCGGGTGATCCAGCTTTTATGGAAGGTGAAAGGAACTGGAAGTAAATGCTAGAGCTTGTGGATGGCGACAGGAGATGGACGGGGAGGTTGTAAGAGGAAAGAAGGTCGATTTTGAACAGAACAGAGCAACGGCCTCAGATGGTCAGGTTGCTGGACGAGTAAGGTAGGTAGAAAAGATAGTGATGCAAGGATGCATCGGACCGGGTATTGGGTACTGAGAGGAATAGGATAGGATTGGATTTTCAGGCTGACAGAATGCCATGGTTGCTTGCATGTGATTTTCGTCAGATCTCCAATGCATCTGCCAATCAAGTTGAGTGGAATTGCTCGCTTCTCCCGTTGGTTCAGATCGGCGGGTGAGGCTCTCTTCGAGGGGTCCAGAGGAGAAAGTTACTGCGAGCTGTCCAGTGCATTACTGCTGGAAAGGATGGCTCTTCAGCCATACTATCAAACTTTTGTTGCAGCAAACACATAACCAACAAGGGACCTGTTGCTGATTAGTATAGTTAGTATAGTAGCAAAGTTACAGCCTTAGGTACAGCGTTACTATAGTACAGCACTTGTTGGTGAGGATGGACACATCTGAAACAAAGTCTGGGGGAGGGTTAATGACGTACCTTAGCGTGCTATAGTCTCTGCTAAGCTACCTATAGCGCCCGCAGCGCCTCCGAGCACCCCCAAAGCGCGGCGTGAAATCCTTGGCATAAAGGTTCCTTAAGGTAGGTATCTTAGTCTGGTAAGGTACCTTTAGTAGGTAGCCCGCTGTTCCCTCACGCCTAACATCACCCATCTAGGTGTAAGGTACTGTGTCCAACACATTAGAGCCTTGATTTCACGAATCATCTTTCATCTCTCTGCTGCCTCGCTGGTGGAGCAGTAAAACCTCGCTGTCTAATGATCGGTTTCATTCAATATACATAAGCGGATACCGAGTGTAAAGTCTATACGTATAAGTGACCCACTTCAAGAACAGATACTAACATCTTATCTACACATCTTCATCTCTATTTTCGAGCGTAATGCCTCCTCCCTCTACCGGTTGGCGGGAGAGTCTATTTTTATCGTCGGGTTCTCGCCAGATCCAAACTGTGAATCGCTCTCCATCGTGTCCGCCGGCGCATCTGTAGCCATTATCAGTAACTTCGCCAACAGCCTGGCTAAGATAGCCGGAAGAATGGAACCTTACCATGTCTTGAATACAGTCTTCTCTCATGCTCATCATACTCCCCGGCCTTGCCGCTTTCCACGTCCTTCCTACTTACATTGAGTTTGCTCTTCGCCAAGCCCATGCTAGCAAGGAATTGCACCGAGTCCTTCCATTCCTTATCTTTCCGCTGCTTGTTCCATTTGAGCTCTTCCCCCATGAGATCGATGACTTGTGGGAGAGCCTCGAGCGCTGCTTGCGCGTTTAGAAACGCGAGCCTAGTCCGCCGAGCCAGTACATCCACCGCGGTTTGGGCGTATTCATGACGTACGGCGTAGCGAATCTCACCGTCCACGAAGGGATATAGCGGCGAAATCTTGATCCCTCGCACTGGATACCTTTGCTCTGTGGGGGAAGACAGCGCAGCTACGGTCCAGGCACGGTCTCCGTAAGACTCGCACAAATGCCTCGCAACGATGCTCTCCAGGCCGAAGTGCTGGATAAGGTTGATAAAAAGAGTCTTTGAGAAGCCGTGCGCACCAATGAGACGGACCTGATGCGTCTGGCAAGTACCGTCAAGAGGCGCACTATCATCTGCCATCTCCGTCCCGCTAACGCGTGGAACATTCAGCAAGGGTGAAGCTTTGATATCGTAGATCTTGAGGGCCTCATCCACGCTTTCCTCCGCCATTTGTCTATAAGTTGTCCATTTGCCCCCCGCACAAGTCAGAAGACCAGAGTCAGAAACGGTAATCAGATGATTCCGCACAAGTGATTCTGTGTTTTTGGATTTAGGATCTTTTACGAGAGGTCTTATACCCGACCATGCTGCAAGCACGTCGCCTCTCCTTACATTGATGTCCGGGGCTAGATAGCCACGAATCTCAGAGAGAATCCAATTGATTTCTTCCTCGCCTGCAATTGGATTGTGACTTATGTCCGTAGGAGCGTCGGTAGTTCCAGCAATAGTATTGCCTTGCCACGGTAGGAAGAAGATAACGCGTCCATCAGAAGTCGACGGATCAATTAAACCCATCTTTGAAGGACTGTAGTATCCAGGAAGGATGACATGAACGCCGGAGCTTGGAGCGACGATCTCGGTCACAGACTGGTCATCCATCTTGCGAATGGAGTCAGTGAAAGGGCCTGTAGCGTTGATGATGCCTTTCGCTTTGATGGTAAAGTCTTGGGCCCTTTTCCCGTCTTTTTCCTGGACCAAGTCCTTCACTCGAGCGCCATTGAGCTTCCCATTTGCATCCTTTTCCAGACCTGTGACCTCAAGATGATTCACTACAGTAGCTCCGTAGAGGGCAGCGGTCATTGCCAAAGACACATTCATGCGGGAGTCGTTATGTGCGCCATCTGCTGGCTATCAGCATCTCTGGTTTCACATGCCATCATTGTCTATGTACCGTAATAGACCAGAGCTCCAAACAAGTTGTCTTTCCTCAACATGGGAAAAGCGTCCATTGCCCGACTCTTTGTTAAGAAGTACGAGCTCTCGATGCCCTCAGATCCAGCCAGAAAATCATAGAATTTGGTACCAGCCCAGAAGTAAGGTGCCTGCCACCATTTCTGTACAGGTATCATGATTGGTAGCCAACTCGAGAGGTGGGGAGCAGTGTCGAGAAAATACTTCCGCTCTCGCAATGCCTCCTTCACAAGCTTGTACCTGCGTAGACTCAGCAGTGCCTTGATTCTTCAGGTATTGCCGTATCCATACTGATTGTAGTCAAGCTGCCACACAGCTTTCTCCAAATATCTGACGCCCCCATGTACCAGTTTCGTACTCTTGCTACTAGTACCGCTTGCAAAGTCATCCCTTTCGACCACAGCAACCTTCAGGCCTCTCGTAGCCGCATCAAGGGCAATACCAGATCCAGTAGCTCCACCGCCAATAACCAGTAAATCGTAGGGTTCCGCCTCATCTTCCGTCGGCTTCTCTTCTTCTTGGTTGCCAGCTTCAGTAAAGCTCCCCAGAATGCCGTCTGTCCTTTTCAGTACCTGTCTCAATCCAGCACTCCTCTTTAGGTCCGCGATCTGTTCATCTCTGCTCTTCACTAAAGGAAACCTTGGGGGGTCGAGCCGTCCTTCCTCTCCATATTTGGGTGGAGGAACGAGCGCTGGATCAGAGCCCGGTATGTTTCGGGGTCTGTAGGACACGTAAAGTATCCCCCCTCCGACACCAACGGCAGCGGTAGTGTACAATAGAGGACGGAGAAAGCGGCTTCGTGTAGCCATAGTAGGAAGCGAGACCTAGAGACTGTTGTTGGAATCTATGGTTGCGAAACTGGAGGAGTCGTCATCATTACTCTTCGGTAATGTTGACCCGACGGCCATTTACAATATATTGCAGGTTGATATTAGGATGAGAGTGGGTAGACTATGTATGCGATGACAAGGAAACCCCCAGCCGCTCCTTGTTCAGAATTCATGGTTGAATGACATGGCTCCGCTCGATTCTCCGAAAAGTCTACGAAATCTCCGAGGTGAGACCGAGAAGACTTACACAACTTCATGAACGTTTACGATCAACTGAAGCCGTAACAAGATGTTTCTCAACGTTCAATTATATGTTATGAATAAAGAACAAGCAAGTATGGAGGCTATATGGCATCCCTATCCATAGGTCCCCGAATACAGAAGCATTTGCTCATGACCTACAATTTGCTCCCTGCGTTCTCACAGATGTGATTTAAATTGCCCAGTAGTGCCTGGGAAAGTACCCTGTTTGTATCGTTTCCAAGCGTTTTCCACCTCCTGAAAAGCATTGTAGCCAAAAAGCCAAGGTTGAAACACGGGATCAGCCCATCGATTAGGGTAACCTTCAAACGGTTCATGCTGAGATAATTGACGATCGCGCTCTTGCTGACGAGGTCCGTCTACCATGTGGAAGATATCTCTTAATGCGGTGCTGCCCTTAACAACACGCGTAGTGCGGTCTTTTCGCAGGCGCTCGTAAATTGCGAGGACATCGCCGATTTGTGCTTTGTGCTCAATTCGCTCGAATAGAGCACCTATCACTGCACCATCCTCTACTGCTTGAGCCGCCCCTTGGGCCCTATATTTGTTTATAAGTTAGATCTGCTGTGTCCTATCAGAAGTGGGAGCAGAACGTACAGGTAGGGTAGGGTCGCATGACAAGCATCGCCTAGCAATGCAAATTTTCCACTTGGATGACTCCAACTTTCCATCTCCTCGCTATTTAGTAACCGCCATTTCGTCGTCTCTTGCACCATTCCAAGTAAGGTCTTCAATTTGGGGTCCCAGCCATCGAAAAAATCTCTCATCTCTTGTAGATCAGCTTTGGCAGTATTCATCATCTCGGGAAGATTATCAGGGCATATCAGGACGATATTGTAGAGACCGCCACCTTTGAGAAGATAACAAACGACGTGCCCATGTGGACCCATCCAATAGTTAATAGCCGGTTTCTCGGCCAGGTCCCGAAGATCAGGATGCCTTTTCATGTCATCAGCTTTGATGACTATGCGGTATGCCAGGTCGCCAGTCAGATGCGGGGGATCCGGATGGCCAAGGAGCGATTCTCGACATACGGACTTGAGTCCATCAGCACCAAGAATCAGGTCGGCTTGAAAGTCTGGCTTGTCTCTTATATGGACTATGGCCCGGTCAAAGTCTATGCCCTTGACGACGGATCCAAGTTGCATTTTGACACCTAACCGGTGCGCCTCATCCACGAGTATCTTGTGGTAATCAGCCCGATGGATGTGAAGGTAAGGGACACCGTAACGCTTTTCGGCATATGGGACCATATTCAGCTTGTTGAGGATAGTTCCATCGCGGTGGGAGCGTATGATGAAGTCGCGAGGTCGTACTGATACTGATTCAATCTTCTCGAGAAGGCCATACCTTTTCAGTATGAGGGCAGAATTTGGGGGTATCTGGATGCCTGCACCAATCTGAATCACACCGTTAGCACCTAATATTGGGAGAATGTTCTATTACTGTACCTCTCCTAGAATTGGCGCCTGCTCGAGGATAGTGACCTTGTGTCCTGCACGAGCAATGCCAATGGCTGCTGCCAGGCCACCAAGGCCAGCTCCTATGATAGCGACGTGGATTTTGAACTCAGCCATAGCCTTTGGAGAGCATCATGGTCATAGGTGAGGGTATATGAACAGCTGAGAGTGCTGAAACTTGAATACGAGGGTCATTGTTGCCGCTGTCAACCGATAGTAGTACCGTCACGGTGCGGAGGTCGAACGGTAGAGACGCATGGCAATGATCTCGGCAGCAGAGCGCGGAGATCTCCAACTCAGGGCCCGGTTAGCCTGCCATTCTGTACCTGTAGAGCGACTAACTCAGGACAGCTATTTCGTAGAACCAATTACGTGGCAGAGGCAACAATCTGGATAGCTCTGATGGATTATTCTCTTCGAGAAACAGGTGAGGTATCGACTGCTGCAAGATGCAATGCTACTCTGCGTGAGGAACGGGGGCAAGGTGAATGTCATCAGCCAATCAGCGGGTACCTAGTTCTAATGTGTGATGCCGAGCCGCTAAGGCTTGTCATATTCAGATAACCACCATCATCAGTTTGCCTACGAGGACCACTGAGAAGTAGAGGCATTCTGGTAAGAAGCGTGTTATTTCAAGCAGCACGTCATGCGCGTCTGAAGGTTGCTGAGTTCGCTCCAGAATGCCTCTCTGCGATTGCCGTTACCGATCCGAATCAGTATAGTATGTATGATAATGGGAGTCTTGCAGCTTGAAACAATCCCTAGTCGCATCTTCGGTGACTCTGTTATGCTTTGCGCTGTTTTGGAAGATAACCTCTTAGATGCGTCGGGCCTGCGTGGAGTCGCTTGCTTACCATGTATTTCCCGCATAGGCTATGTCGGATACAACAGCTATGCTTCTCAACGCCTACTGGCATACATAATTTGGTGTCTCATTTTCTTTTTACTTTGTAGAATATGATACTGTTTATGTGTACAGCAGTGCTTTGATTGATCAACAGTATGATGGTCGAACGCTGGGCCTGTCTATCGCTTGTTCAAGCGCTGATCTTTGCTGAAGCAGTGAACTCTTTGCAAAATGTGGCCAATCAGACGATAATTAATATCCAGAGTGTACAAATCCCGGAATCTTCCATATCATTGAATCAGTCTCTGACAGCTTCGAACTCATCGATCGACAACAGGATCGATGTTGTTTGTGATCCATTGAGATATGGTGCCAGTCCCAATCTCAGGGACTGTCAGGAGGCCCTGAACTTTTTCCTCGACTCTGATGTTGACTATTCTTGGGTGGACCGACGTACAGGTCATAGTGGATCAATGTTTCAACTTCCGTTCAGGATGATGGGTAGTAAGCTGATCGACATCTTCTATGCGGTCTATTTGGCTGATACAAGGTACAGCTTCCGCGATTTGCTACCTGCAACCAGAACTAAAAATAAGCGGTGGAGTAGCCCATGCAAGCTTTAATGATATTCGCACGGCAGGATCAGCTTTGATCTCTCAATGTATTACAGATGCTCGTTTGCCTACGGGAGGCATGGCAAGCAATATAGGTAAGACACTCATGAGATTGCTATGGAAATTCCCTCGACAGGCCCTATCACTGTAGCTCTGGATTTGCCATCTGTACCTAACGGGTACTAGGCATCGATGCGAAACTGAATTTAATTCTGGGTGAATATACGCCCAAGGCCAGGTGCCGCCAGGAAGGGACGATGCCCCTCGATAACAGGAATTACTGCCAAGCCGTCATAGGGGCCATGACAACAAGAAGACAAACTGAGGTCTTTGGGCCTGCAAGTGATCCTACTACTGAAGTAGAAACGCCTACATTCATCAAAGCTGGTGAGGAACTAGATCCCATGTTTTTAAGCTTCGGTTGCGCTGACACTGGAGTACTGTAGGCGTCGGTGAGTGCATTTTGAAAATTTACACTCCGGAGTCGGCAGACTCTATCTCTTGGTTTGAGTTGTGGGAAGAGACGACAGCAATCTACTCCTCCTGTATAAGGAACGGTCGGACAGGATATTCAAGAGGCCTGGGTGAGCTCCATTAAACTTTCAGTATCGCTGGCAGACTAACATTTGACGTATTCGAGGTGCCCACAGCAAGGTCCTCATAACTCTGGGTCCATTGGAGCCTTCAACAAGCAACATGTCACAACTGACTACGGAATGAATGTGCGAGCAATAGACCATTTACGACTGAAATTCGAAACACTGGCCTCATGCACTATCATATGCGCAGCAAGTCCAGAGAATGCATTTGTGGTTTAGGGCACCGTTAGCGCTACAGATCGGTCCGTGATTCAACCATCGAGCAATCACTAGCCGTTGTAAACCCAATCACTCAACAACCAATATAGGATAGAGTGACGTCACGTCGCTTGAAGTAGACATTGATAATATCAAAGGGCTCGCAGATTACGGAACGGATTGGAGAAGAGCCTGCACATAGTAATACCTAGGCAGCAATTCAAATGGATTAAAATATTCTAATGGCTGAGCTCATCATACGATCTGGTTACCATCGACCCCGAAAAGTCTTACTCAGGTGTACAAGGTCTGCATAGCTGGGGCTCTGTGCTAGATATGGGGTTAGTGAAGAGGAGCGATACCGGTAAACCCCAGTTTTGTTACTGCAAAGGAACGGCGGACATTTGTGGGGTTGCACAGTCGATACAGCTCGACAGCAATGGGTTTTAGACAGCCTACGCTCCTACGAGGCGAGTCGGAATCCGGTACCGGGAGAACCTGCTTGAAAGTTGATAGTCCCAAGGCCAGGATTGGTTGTGTCATCAGATTGCGCATTGGGAATCCACCCCGTAAAATTCACCTCGTAGCAAACGAACGTGTCACTTAGGGTCGAACGAATAGTGAAGCGAACGGTTTCGCTCTTTCCATTTTGTCATAGCGGTACCTGAAAGATGATAATCCTTACACCCTAGAACCATGGTAAATATCTCCGGTGTAGCGTACCTATGTTATCACGTAGCGCCCCAGATCCGAAGTCGTACGCACGTTGATGTCGTTCATTCGTGGCATGTCGTATAGGATTGGTCGGAGCAATGTGTAAGTTCTCTTTACTTGTTGAGAGGTCCGTAATGAGTTGAGGATCGCGGACGTGTAGTGAGGATAGCCTTGTCACTACTCGTATGCTTTCCATGGTTGAATAATCATAGCCTACCTTAGGTAGTCGGCAACACGCCGGGTAGTGACAGCTTCCGCTGCGGATGACGCTTGGGGCCTGCAGCTCGTTGCGGCTCTGTGTCCCCACAGAGTGAACACTTGGATGACTTGCATGATAGCATTCTTTGATCGGACTTAGTCTCCTGAGATCATCGGAGTTGTTATAATTCCGGCTGTGGTGATCTGCACAGTTCACCGCTACGGTACTGTACTTGTCACTTTGGTTTTCGACCGGGTTTTCTTGTTTACTTTAAAACTGAACCCAATTCATATGTTTCGTAGAATCTTACTTCCGCACTAACACACTGGAACTCTCTCTCCCAGTTGAAAGGCTCCTTTCTCGCAAGATGCGACCACTTCAAGCCAAAGACGACCGAAGAGACTCCGGTAGCTCTACTTCCGAGTTGCCCAAGTCTTATGGTAAGAGAAGGTGCGTCTCTAGCGCCTGTATTCCCTGTCGGAAGCGCAAATCTAAGGTACGTATCTCGATGGCTTTGTGTTCTCCAGAGATTGGCACTGCACGACTTGTAGCTGACTGGTCTCTGAAGTGCGATGGCGAGCAACCAACCTGCTCCACATGCACCGCCGTATACAAAACGCCTTGTTTTTTTGATTCCGACGGTGATCACAAACGTAAATCTGCATTGAACAAGGACATAGCGTTGTTGAAGGGAGAGAAGGAGTCTCTCATCGCTATTATCAAAGCCATCAAGTCCTATCCCGATGCTAAAGTTGCTGGGATCGTTCAGCTCGTACGAACCAATGAGAATCTTGACGTGATTGCGGAAGAGTTGCGAAAGAATGCAACTTTACCCGACATATCTGATATCTCGTTACGGGGAGAGTCCAATCAATTTATAGGTCGTGCTGCTTTCGATAATGGGACTATCAGAGCTTATGGCCTCTCCTCAAACCTGGGCTTGGCTTCTGAGGAGGAGACGCGTCCAACCCAGCTTACCCACCCGGAGGACTGGACACTTGTGACGAGAGAGGACAGCTTCATCAGAAATTTGCTAAAAATGTACTTCCTCTGGGTACATCCATTCTATTGTTTCTTCTCGGACAGATTGTTTTGGGAGGACTTCCATACCAACCAAACCGGACATTGCAGCTCACTCTTAGTCAACGCTATACTAGCGGTTGCATGCCATTACTCTGATAGACCTGAAGCAAGGTCCAATCCTCACGATCACAGTACCGCCGGTGACCACTTCTTTGCAGAAGCTGTACGATTACTGAATCAACATGACACGGCGGATCTGACCACAGTTCAAGCCCTGGCGCTCATGGGCTTGCGGGAGCCTTCTGTTAGCCGTCCTAATAGTGGCTTTCGATATTCTGGGCGATGTATGAGAATGCTAGTAGAGCTTGGTTTGCATCTTAGTATCAATCCTGATGACTTTGAGCTTGATCCAAGAGAATTGGAAGCTCGAAAAATTACTTTTTGGGCATGCTATAACTACGACACGTAAGTCTCGCTTTCATTCATCGCCTGTCGTGTTTCTGACCAGAGAAGGACCTGGTCAATATGTATTGGAAGGATCGCACAGCTTCCTCGACCGGCTATTACAGTGAACAAACCCACTGCTGAAGAGTATCACGACGAGCAACAATGGGAACACTGGTGTGACTCAGTTGCAATACATATGCCAGAACCTGCTCAATTCACGTCCACATTAAGTCTGCTACATCAATACAGCACTCTTTCGGACATAGTGAACGACACTATCTTCATGTTCTACGCTCCACGCGAACATTTTACAGCCGAGAAGTTGCTTGAATTTCATGGGAGGTATAAACGATGGTTCACCAATCTACCGGAAGAGTTTCATGTACGAACTGTCACTACGCCTCACGTCCTCTTATTACAGTAAGTATAGTGTTTTTCCATACATTCCATTCCTCCCCTTGGTGATTTGTTCATCATCTAACATTAGCTAATTCTGGTAGTATGTATTATTATACAGTAGTGCTCCACCTTTTCCGGCCCTTTTTAAGGTTGAGCGTGAAGAACTCCAATGAATCTCCTCGAGAGATTTGTATGAAGTGTGCAAACAGCGCTGCCGGACTTGTGGCAACTTATCGCAGATTGTACGGACTACGCCGGGTCCCCATTCTTTTAACGCATGTCATTCAGACTTCTAGTATCATCCATCTCCTGGACCTTCCCAACACCTCTGCTGCCCTTCATTTGGCACAGAGCATTTCAAGCCTCCGAGAGACGACTCCCAATCACGGTTTCTCAGATCGAATATCCCGTATCATCGTCGCACTTGCAGAGCGGTGGAAAGTCCAACTGCCAGCAGTAGTGGAGGAAGCTCTAGCAGAACCTCCCATCGGAGATCCGATGGCTTTGCCGCCAGAGAACCCGCAATATAGTTTCCACCCCACGGATTCGTCTGAAAACCACAACTACCTTGAAAGTGCGGTTTCCGGTCATCTTCCTATGGCCTCGCTGGCTAACCCTCTGTCTTACGCTCCCTCCGGAAGTTACTACTGGTCACCTTTCGTCGAGGGAATTGTCCCACACCAGAGTCATATAGCAGCCAGCCAAATGGATAATTCGGCTGCGCTTCATCAATCTGTTGACCAATGGCAGCAATTGAACCAATACGGGTTCCAAGTTGCGGCTCATGATCGCCAAATTCCACAAGGGGTCTTTGCGAGTGGCTACTGGCCGTAATAGTGACTTGAAACCGCAAAGACCAAGCTCTTACACACCTACGACCAACATTTCCGCGCAGGATGACCCGTTTCTTCAAGCATTGCTGCAAGGACGAAGTTCTCCACGTGCGCGCCTCCATGAATACTGTATAACTTGCCAAAAAGCACCCGTGCTGAAACGCAGTGGCTCAGACAGTGGAGGGTTGTCTCCTATCAGCATTATTGGCTGATTTTGTTTGCTGGATCTCCTTATGGGATTGAAATGTTCAACACGAAATCATGACTAGGTCGCAAAGTGATGTTGAGTTGGACCTGAATTGAAGTGTAATATCGAATTGTATGGGCCATAGCCACAATACTGGTCCAAGCATACATCCGTAGCTTCCAAATCAAAAAGTTTCATCACAAATAATAAAATACGAAACGAAAGACCATCTAGTGGATGTGCGCTATCCTCAGTCATGGAACGGAGGAAACAGACTGAGCTCGTCCCCCTTTTTCTATACATTTGCTTATTGGACGAGAAGGGTTGTGGACAGGTCCAATTCTGTCGGTCTGAACCGCCCAGTGAAGGCCAAGTCAGCCCCCGTGCCCATAGGTGAATAGCGTATTCTGCTCTCCAACTGCAAGTGTGTGGCAGAAAAAGCATTTAGGTGACAATAATTTTGCACTTCCCGATACAATTAATGTGCATTGTTTTGACCTCGACGTCAGTGAGCCCAAGACAGTGGTTAAGGCAAGGTAAGGGTTTGCGGGGTAGACCTTGCCCTTAGGCTTGAGTGGGCACCCGCTACCTTAGAACAGCGATACCAAAATCAATGACTCGCGTAGAACCAGGCCACGGGCTACTGAGCATAAGCTTCATTGTCAGATCCTACACAGTATCCATTATAAGCAACCAACCAATTGCACAGTACTACGGTATGCCAACATGGGGTTCTTACCGCCTTTTGGGTCGACCAGCAAAGCCGCCTTACCCCACTGCCCCACTGCCGGTCAACCCCCCGCATTAGAATATCAAAGAAGTAGTACACTGGTCCCCCCCGCTACTTAAGCCCCAATTTACGTTAATTCCCTCGTCTAGCCGGCTGAGGACGGTACGCCCAATTGCAAACTCGAACACCCGAACACCTTTCCCTCTTCCAGTTTGGCCATTCGACCCCTCGGATAAATATTGCGACTATGACACTACTGGGGCACTATGCGAAAACACTTCACTCAGCATACCCGCTTACACCTCGTCCTTCAGCCTCCATTCACTGCCTTCGCTACCGCGCCTCCCTCGCATGTACAACCTTCTCCCTTCTGGACATGGAGACGAAGAGCCGTTGTCGCAAGTCAAGAGCAGGGGATATGACCGAGGAAGGCTCCATCTGTCCCGATAACACATGAGAAACAGTGGCGAAGAAATACCGCAGTCAAGATGGCGAGTCCAGGGGTGCTCATGACGCAGGATCGAGGGCCGACGGTGCTGGTCGTCGTCATAGTCATGCTTTGCGTGTCTACGGTCTTCGTGGCGCTACGACTCATATCGCGCATAGGAATAGTAAGAAGGGTCAGCAACGACGATTATGCAATCATTCTGGCATGGGTGAGCCATTTTGGGATCTTCGAGAGCAATTAGGCAGGCGTAAATGCTGATTGGTGGCAGCTCATTGCATTCGGCTTCTCAATCTCCATTTGCTATGGGACAAGTGTTGGGCTGGGTCGACACGAAGCCAACGTTGAACCGCAGAATCACATGCCTCTAAAGAAAGCCGAATATGCCTTCTCAGTCCTATACGTGCGTGACTCGAGATACTCGAACCAATTATGAACGTGGACTAACGCAGTACTAGAATCCTGCTTTAATGGCAACAAAGACTTCCATCTGCCTCTTCTACCTCACACTTGCAAAGAATCACCCAGTATTCAGATGGACAACCATAGCTACGCTCGTGGTGGTCAACGTGGCTGGCGCTGCCTTGACGTTCCTGGCTATTTTTCAATGCAGGCCTGTTGGAGCTGCGTTCGACGATCCCATACTCCCATCTGCTAAGTGCATCGATATCGTTACCCTGTACCTCTCCTCGGCGCCCGTAAATATAATCACCGATCTGGCACTGTTGTTCCTTCCCATGCCCATCTTGACAAGCATGAGGCTGCCTCGGAATGAAAAGCTCATTCTGATCATTACATTCAGCTTCGGTGGATTCGTCGCTGTGGTGGACGTGGTGCGGATTGCGTACTTGGAATCTGCAGCTTTGGCGCGTCTCCAGAATACCTCAGGATCAGCAGCTTCCAGTGCCGAGAACGATTATTCGTGGATCGCGTCGTTGTCATTCATGTGGTCTGCGGTGGAGGTAGATGTCGGGATGATCTGCGCGTGCGTGCCTGGGGTGAAGCCTCTGGTAGCGAAAGTGTTTCCAAGGTTGCTCGATGCGGCTAAACATGCCGGAGATTTGACTGGGAATCCGTTTTATGGACCCGGAGATGCTCAATGGGCGAATCTGGCTCCAAGAACGTATACCTCGCCCACGCCCACGCCTGCGCCTCCAGCACCTCGGACCCCGACCAACACGCTAGACGTAGGCTCTGGGCCTGATAATACAATGGGCATGATGGACTTTCTAACGACACCCGATACAACAGCTGCGATGTTGCAGGAAGCCCAAACCGCAAGGACCGTGAGTAGAGTTACGAGGACCCGATCGCCAAGTTTGACAGTCTTCGACTTTGTCAACGTCAAGAACCCTAAGAGCATGGTGAAGATGACGAACAAAGAATCTATATGCCCTCTAATACTGGTCACTATACTATTTTTCTTGTGGGGGTTTGCTTATGGCCTTCTGAGTATACTCAATCAACAATTCCAGATCGTCGTTGGGATCAACAATGCTCAAGCAATTGGACTGCATTCGGCCTACTATGGGGCCTACTTCTTCGCGCCTTTGACTTTCGGCAGACCTATCTTCAAGAAATGGGGGTTCAAGGCTATGTTTATGACTGGTTTATGTATCTACGGCATTGGGACCCTCGTCTTCTGGCCTGCAGCTGTCTTGGCATCCTTCCCTGCTTTCCTCATCTCCAATTTCATCGTCGGTCTTGGAGTTGCAACGCTTGAGACGGCAGGCAATCCATTCATCTCGCTTTGTGGTCCGCCGGAGTACGCCGAAGTGCGACTGAATCTCTCGCAAGGTGTGCAGGCGATCGGTAGTGTCGTATCTCCAATCCTAGCTCAAAAAGTCCTCTTCAAAAACGTCCAAGACGCCCCATCCTTGATCGACATCCAATGGACATACCTCGGCATTGCCCTTTTCGATGTAATTCTGGCCGTAATATTCTTCTACCTACCCATACCCGAAGCTTCCGATGATGACCTCGAAATGATAGCAGAAAGACGCTTTAGTGTCTATCACCGAAAAGTATTAGGCATACCTGTCATCTACATGACGCTGATTTCTGGAGTCTTCTCTCAATGTTGTTACGTCGGCGGCCAAGAAGCAGTCTCGGGCGTATATCAGCAGTATGTGGCAACGGTACGACCAAAATCTGATATCGGGCCTTTCAATTACCAAGCAGTGGGTCATACTGTCTTCGCAGTAGGACGTTTCCTGACAGCTGGACTCGGTCTGCTCATCAAACCCCGCCGCATACTTCTCGTCCTCTATATCGGCGTTATCGTAACATCTGCCCTCGCGATGAACCTCGATGGTTACAAAGGCGTTGCAATGATAGTGCTAATCCTATTCTTTGAATCTGGCATTTTCTCTCTCATCTTCGCAATGTCCCTACATGGCTTGGGCGTCCATACAAAGACAGCTGCTGTGTTCCTTACAGCAGCTACATCAGGCGGAGCGGTCTTTCCTGGTGTCATGAGCCCAGTCACGAATGCCTATGGCGTTCGTTACGCCTTCTGCGTTGTCGTGGCCGTCTTCTCCTTTGGCGCCATCATGCCCATCTACCTCTCTCTTAGCCAGGCAGCAAAGGATCAAGTTGATCCTGTACGCACCAAGCGAAACTCAATCTTGTTAGGAGAGAAGAGACCAT
This sequence comes from Cladonia squamosa, assembly GCA_947623385.2. Classification (NCBI taxonomy): domain Eukaryota; kingdom Fungi; phylum Ascomycota; class Lecanoromycetes; order Lecanorales; family Cladoniaceae; genus Cladonia; species Cladonia squamosa. The sequence goes on along the minus strand of OX392374.1, from coordinate 2,007,922 downwards.
GTACCCCCAATCGGGCAGCTAGAGTCTTCGGCGCCGTGGTTCGAAGAGGGAAGAAAACGTCCAGTCTATCTACGGAGGGGGAATTGGCTACTATCGAACATGTTGAGGGGAGGGCGAGTCAGGAACGGCCGCCTGGGTGATGCTTGTGAAGAGAAACTCTTGGAGTCTAATCGATTTGTAGCGTTCAAGCGTGGCGTTGGGGCTGGGGTATACCCGTTGACATGAAATAGCCTAGACTTGGGCTTGGGCATGGGCATGGGCTTGCGGGGCTTTCTGCATAATCACGTGGTGTCTCCGTTAACGGGGCAGGTTATTGCCTAGTATACATATATGATAAAAGGACAATTTCAATATCCGAATATATATCCTACTGAAGAAGAGGCCAATAGTGACTAGGTGCTGACGATAATTCGTTATGGATAATCGGCATGCTGGTCACCAAGGGCTGATGTAACCATATTCATCTTATATTGAACGAAGTAAAGACTAAGCTGTATCTAACCTTAACCCTTTGGTCATGGTGTACTCGCACAGACTATCCACTGTCTGATTGCAGGCTTCCAGGCCTGACGCGATTCGTGACACTTATGCACTTCTATGGTCTTTCTCTGCGAGCTTGAGCGGGAAGGCTTGATTTAGACTTGGAATCATGGCTTTTCTTTGGAAGAGTTCTGTCAAGTATTGCCATACGCCTATTGGATTTGGAATATCCATCTTGGACCAAAAGTAGTAGTGCGAATAGATAGATGCCGGTATGTGAGGTAAGAAGATCAAAGTAAGGATTGTATTGAAAGTAGAAGTTCGCTGTCGTCGATACCCCATATGACAGATGATGGAGGAGTTTCAGGAGATGCGACGGAGCAAATGACCGGGGTGGCGCGACGGCGGGTGAACGGTTGAAGATTTGCTTGCATGAAGAGCATGAAGCGGCAAGGCGCTTCTCCGCGTTCGGCTAGTGAATCTGGTAACTACTATACCTAGTATCTGCAAATTTGTAATCACCCCCACCTGTTTTCAGTCCCGCCCGTGATCCCACCCTCTTTCCGCCGCTCTTCGCTCTTTCCCTTCTTACATCCACTACTACTTGCGCCCACTTGCTCACACTCGCTCACACTTGCACCAGCATCCTCGACATAGACAAGCCATGTCTGGCCACAACAGCGGTCGCAAAGTACCCAATGTCTCTCAATACTTAGCCAATCTCAACACTATTCCCTCCGCCCACGATGTAGCGACACAGGATGATAACTTCGATATCGATGAGCAGCTCGCTCAATTCACCAACGTCGAATTCCTAGATTTCGATACAGGAGGAGAATTCTTAGAACACCCAATATCTGAATTCAACTCTGACCACGGGGCGCGCTCGAGGAGGCAATCTGCGTCTGTAGATACAAAGGGCATGGATTTCGTCAATAGTACGTCATTCTATTACACAGAGATCAATCCAGGCTGCATGATTTCTGGGCAGCTTTGGCATGTACTAGAGGCGACTGCCAATGTCGGCATTGGCGACTCATCGCTGAAATGTGCTCACTAGACTCCTTCAATTTCGACATTAATGCCTTCAACCTCGACCAAACTTCAACTATTGCGCCGCCAATCCAGAACCCTTACATTACTACCGGCGTATCTCGTACCAAGCCCGCCTCGATCTACACTTCACCAACCTCTACAACCTCTCCCACGGCCTTCAAAGCTGCTCCATATCCAGGTCAAAAGCACCCTAGGTCCCCTTCGTCCTCAACAAGTCCCACGGCTACGCACTCTCAGGAACCTGAGACGGCTGCCTCCCGTCTCGCAGCGGAAGAAGATAAACGCCGAAGGAACACGGCCGCCTCAGCACGCTTCCGTGTGAAGAAGAAGCAAAGAGAACAAGCGCTTGAGCAAACGGCGAAGGAACTAGAAACCAAGGTCGGAGGACTAGAACAGAGGATTTCGCAATTGGAAACGGAGAATGAGTGGCTGCGAGGACTGGTGGTGGATAAGAATGGTGGGGAGAAGCAGGACTTGAAGATAAGGTGGAAGAGCATTGGAGCGAGCAAGGAGGAGTCTGACGAGAGGAAAGGCGGCGAAGGGAAGACCGGTGTAGGGACCGAAGAGGAAACCAAGGCGTGATTTCATTATTCTTGGAGCGGTAGACTCTTCGAATTTTCTCTCAGCACTACTTTATATAACGGCAGGAAAGCAAGCGCTGGTTTTCCTTGATCTGTATCTATCATGTTATCCTTTCTACTAAATATTCAGGCCATCTGTCTCATATCTCTATATAGGCCATCTTCTTCTCTCGTCTGGCCTTTGGAATTCGACTCCTTGACTCTCAATACTCCCAGACCCAATCTCACATGCTGACAGTACATTAAAAGCCGACACCGCTCATCTGATCCGGCCACGCCGAGGGTCAAGTCAACCTTTCCGCTACGAAGAGTGCTGACATCACATTCGTTCATTCGTGGGCCCGGTTCCACCCGTACGTACTTAGATCCTCCTCTCCAAGCACCGAATGAGGTTATTTGATAGCAGCGCAATGACTCCCGCACTGGTGCTTAACTTTCTTAAGGTAGTGGACCGTGATTTCAGGGACCGGACCGGAAATAATCAATCAGCGGGATACTTTTATTGGAGTAGAAGGAATTGAATTTTTCGGATACTTCTACATTCTATCTATTTGTGAGGTACAGTATACAAGAAGTAAGGCCCGGAGGGGGGCCTTGTATACAGTACAATGCGAAAATGCATATTATGCAATGCAATGCAATTAGTCCAGTGAAACGCCGCGCATGAGTAGGTAATACATAATCCAATGTCCAACCAGTATAAGATACAATGCATGCGATGCGTGAATCCAACCAGGAAGCCTCCCTTCCATGAGTTGTATCGAATATGCGTTCCCGGTAGCCCATTTTTCCAATCCCAAACAATAATCATTAGTCTCATAGCGTATCCTATGTACAGCCCGCAAGGGGCAATCGGAAAGTGGTAAAGGCTTCACCATTCGCGTATGTACAACCCCGTGGGGTATGTCAAGTGGTCAAAAAGTGGTCACAGGTCAGGACTCAGCCCCACGGGACTCACCGATGACTCATCCTTTTCTGAAGGCGGAGGCGTAGGAAGAACGGGCTTCAGGGCCAGAGTAGTCTTTATTTCTATGGGCGAAGGTGACTCTAAGGGAGCATACGGGACATCGATGCCGTTTAGGATTTGAAGGGCTGCGCTGGCGTTGAAAGAAGTGATGAATGCTTCGTCGAGAGGGCGGAATTTCTCTTCGGCGTGGCGGCGGTACTCGGTTATTATTGCGGCGTTGGTCCAGCCGTGCAGTTTGCGGTAGCAGGCTACCATGCAGCCTGTTCGATGCTATTTTGATCATGTTAGCTCTGACTGCTGTGGTTGAGGAGTTTGGGTTGTTGGTTGCTAACCTTTCCCTTGTTGCAATGTACGAGCAATGGATGGTTCGATTTGTCGAGCATAACGCGAAGAACTTGAAGGATTATTCTGATTGGGATCACGGATTCGGCGTTCTTGTGTGCTGGGACCTCGATACGTAAATGCTGGATCTTTTCTTCGGCGATGAATTTGTCGTATTCCGGAGTCTCGTTTTTCGTATCGACCAAAGTACTATGGATCAATTAGTCATTCCCTAACTCCTGGTGCGACTCTGACCGTCAGCTTACAGGATTGTTCTCAGCCCTAGTGATCTCAGATGCTCCAAGTTCGCGGCATAAGGGAAACTGCTACGGTAGAAGCCTGGCATCACTTCTCCAAAGTTCTTCACGGCTCCGCCATAGTTGGGTGATGGTGGGCCACTGTCATCAGCAGTACTGAGACCACTTGTAATTCTGGACTGACTTGGATGTCTTGAGGCGATCAAGTGGCCGTGTTGGGCTATGATATTCTGCTGAGCTTCGGGGTCCATGGTTGGTGACGGTTCTGGTGGCGAAGGTGGATCGATGTAGGATTCGAGCGTAGATATACAGTCTGATTGGGATGGTGTGAGGGAAATTGGAAGTAATGGGCGCAAAGGAATATCGGAGGTTCCTATGTGGAAGGTGGGCGGCCGGCCTTCAAATGTTCAAGGGCATCTTGAAGAGCGTTGTTTGGTACAAAGCAATAAGTGCTGTATATCCATAATGGTGACGAGGATTCAGTGGCGTTACTTATGTGAGCGTACCCCGGAGATGTTTCTTGTATCATGCAGTGGATTTTATGTTAGTTGGTAGTTGGAGTTGGTAAGAGGTGAAGAAGCAAGTGGGAAGATGGGCGCAGAGGTGAAGAAAAGCTGGGCGTAAGAGTGGAGTGGGATGGTAAGGCATAAGGTATCGAATTAATTTCCTAGCGTAGGTCGAGATCGGGGTTCCGCGGCTAGGTAAGGTAGGGTCCAGCTCCCTGGAAGTAGGTACGAGTGTGGCCTGTAGGTACCCTCGGAAGGGGTTGACTCACCTTAAGATAAGGCGTGGGGAGGCTTACACAATAAGGGGGAAAGGTTCGCCCGGGGCTCGGTTAATGCGGCTCTTGGCGGACTCTCCCGGCACACGTGAGTTCCTTTTTCTCTCCTAAAGATTCCCTTCCTTAAGGTAATTCGCATACATAGTACAAACTCGCCAGGTGACCGTCGACGGCCGAATAAAAGAGTGAGGGATGTGTTTCTATTGCCCGGCTACTCATAGATTGTCTCTCACTTGCTTTGTCTACCAAGAGTATGAATTGGTGTTTCGAGGAATCAAAGCGCCTAAGGCAGTCCTGATTTATCTAAGTGCCCGGGGGAGAAAAAGACCCTGATCCCCAGGAGGAATAGGTATGCTCCGGGGTCCAGAAAGTGGGGTTGGAAGCCGCGTTGTGAGAGCGTACCAGCTTCTCTACTCGCAGGAAGGAGATGCACACTTGCGCAATAATGCCGCGCCCAAACTCGCAAAATGACGCGCTGTGGATACACACCGCACTATGTCATTTACGTCGTACTGCTTCTCTCGGCTGAGGTATGACCTCACGGTCTCGCGTAGATTCGGGACTGCACAGTAGCCATCTGGACCTGAGCACGAGACCTTCGAATTACTCCGCTTTGCCTCCATAAGGCTCTGGCTTTTCTGAAGCCTCACCGAAGCCGAACATTCGTATCGAGTTTTTCCAAGCCGCCTCAGATACTGCAATGGTCGAAATTCCCTTGACTCTGGCAATGACATGGGCCACATGGCAAATGGTGGCTGACTCATTACGGCCCTTAACCATGGAATTCTTATTCCACTTTTCCTTCTTGACTGAATTGGGCAATGGAGGGGCACCCTCTCTGTATTTCGCTGAAGCATGTGAAGCTCGCATCTCGCACTAGAACAACTCTATCAGCGGTTTCGACAAATGATAATGCCAGCTTTGGTCAGCAAATTCAATGCTGGGAATTGTGGGGAAAAGAAGGTGTAAAGGGGTGCGTACCCATGGTCCATCAGTCTCGATCTGCAAATGCTCTAGAGGGATCTGTTTCACCACTTCAAGGTTCTCTTCCGTCTTCATGCTGCATCCATTGACCCCTATATCCAGCCCCAAAGCCACCAAATTCTCCATCTCTTCCACAGTCCCAGTAAAACTATGCACTAAGCCTCTCCTGGGAAGTTGAGGTAATTTGGCTGATAATAGACTCTCAAAATTCTCCCCAGCTGCGCGAGAATGTAAGAAGAGAGGCAATTGCACCTTGACTGCAATTTCCAGTTGTGCCTCAAAATATTTTAGCTGTTGTTCTTTTCCCGTAAGCATCAGCCTGTCGTAGTCCAGTCCGATCTCTCCAAAAGCAGTCACAACTCCCCTTCGCTTTGCATCGGTGGCCAAATCTTCCAATTCTTGCAGTAGCTGCGACGGTCCCCCAGGGTGAGAATCAAACGTCTTGGCCGAGCATGGATGGACACCCACGGTAGCATAACATTTTCCTGGATATTTCTCTGCCAGGGCAATTGCCTTTTTGGATTCTTCAAGATCTGAGCCTGTCACCATGAACTTGATACAGCCAACTTCGGTTGCTCTTTGTAAAACATATTCCGTGTCATCCTCGTGGGCTTTCTTGCCATAATACTCTCCACGAAAAGTAGGATCCGTTAGGTTGATGCCGACCTTTTGATGACATGTTAGTTTAAGGGGCTCATACTTTTCGCATGTAAGACTTTACATCTACATATTTATCTTTGGGCAGTGTCATTTCCTGCTTTAGTGTTGAATAGAATGCTTTCGACGCCTCTATTGTGACTAGTCGCCAGGAAGATGTCGGATTGATTGTAAATCTTACAATTCTAAGCATATGGCAAATCCTGTGGAACATGAAAGATACTTATACATAGGCTAACCGGAACGAATCGAAGATCAAATGGGGATTCCAATACCGGTACAAGGAGGAGGTGCGTATATTTCAGTCCATGTCTTGAAGCGTGCGTAGATTGGCTCACGACAATACATGTCACATCTCTGTATACAACCCTATGAGCCCACCCCTATAAGGGTGCCTTAACCAGCACCCGCTGTGGAACTACTAACAAGAGGCCTTAAGGATATCAAATACCTAATATCGTTCCTATAAGCTAACGCCTGGGTGTTAAGATGTAGGTGTGCTATGGGGTCCCCATCTGAAGGTAGGGTTAGGGCTTTTATGAAGATAGTTAGCGCAAATCATGACTTATTTTCACTCTCCGTACATTAGGTGGAATTTACTTCTACATGTCAAGTTTCCACCATCAGAACATTCCTCAGCGATACCATACTCACCATATTCCTGCTCCTATGCCCTCCAAATCGACCTCGCACAGGGGCAGTCATGCCAACTCCCTAAGTTTAGCTGCTGTTCAAAAGCCCTTCCACCTGTACAAAGATCTTGATGGCCACAAGAACTTTGATGCTATAAGCATAGGGCTATTGACCGATCATTCCAATCGTCCTCAATAGCATCCAAAGCGTGTATTCCCTGGCACAATGTGAGTAGACCAACTCCCCAAGCAAGAGACGAGCTCGCGGCCTCCGAACAAAGGTCATGTGGGATTTCCTTCGTATAAGCTATGGCTGCGAACAAGGACTTGTCATGTGACCTATGGCCAAACACCATTAAACTATGGTACAGATATCTCCTTGAGAACAAGGGACTACTCATCGTTCCCCTGCCCCATCTTTGAAGAGCTCCATTATTCTAGCTGTTAATAAAGGTAAATCGCTATGCTGCCTGCAAAGCATCTGATCTGCCACACCATGAGAACTGAGGAAACGATTGGGTGAGGAGATAGAAGCCACTATGAAAAGGGTGCCGTTGACGAAGCAACGTCTAAGCGGGAACATGGAAGACGAATGCACACGGCGTGTACACATGCACGTGTCTGATGCGTTACATGCTGATACATTTGAATATTTAGCGACTAGATGATCATTTGCAGTTCATGATATACCGCAATAAGCAAGGATCTACCAACGTGATAGTAAAGGGTTGGCAGAGAGAGCAGGAAGAAGGACATGCATTAGCGAAGGTGGTTGGATGCCGACGACCAGAAGCACTCGACCGCTAAGAATTACTATTGGTGTGGTATTACATAATGGGCCATCTTACACCGGTTTTCCAAGCGAAGATTTGCGATCATTATATACTACATCGCTAGTATTCAACTTCGAGGATGACTCCTGTTCTTTGTGTCTGCATCTGTACTCCGCTTCGGCGTCATGACGCCTGAGTGCAGAAAGCTAACTCGCTACTAGAATAGTATTTCCGGATTATCCACCGTCTTTGCTGACTGCATATGCAGGTAGCCGCGAGACTGGGCCGAGGCCTCGTCCTTCCGCTTCTCATAAATTTGGCTGCTCTTACCTTTTAACACCATTCCCCAAGATTGATTCTCTGCTTTCTAATTCTCCAATCGTCGTGTTTGCTGGTGGTGTTCTCGCTGGCTTGTATCCCTGCCTCTGAAAGGTCATTTACTCCGTTTTGTTGACAATACCTTAAGTCTTTCCTTGGTATACTTAGTATACTCCAGGTCTTGATGAAGGAAGTCCTTGCTAGGCCTTCGGGTGGAGATCAGAATAGGGCATCTGCTATACTCGCAACCTTGTGGGCCCCCTACCCAATCGTTGTTATTTTAATAGCTGCGCGGATCTTCGTGCGTGTCAAAATTCAGTCTTTAGGGCTCGATGACTTCCTCATGTTTCTGGCCTGGGTAAGTGTCTTTAACAACTATACATCTCTCAAGATGCTAACTATCTTCAAGATCACTATAACTCTGGGTGATTCTCTCAGCTCTTACTACCTTGTCCGGGGGGGAGGACGCCACCTATTTTACTTAAACCCCGATCAGATTACGCTTATTTTGAAGTATTCTTTTATAAGCTCACTCTTTGGTCTCATAAGTTCTGTGTTTGGGAAGTCTAGTGTTGCAATCTTCTTACTAAGAATTATTGGCCCTGTTACCATCTGGCGTAAACGTTTGATTTATGGCAACTTTATTTTATACTGGGCAACGACTGTTGTGTTACTTGTTATTATAATCGCCCGATGCTCGCCCGTAAGGTCATTTTGGGAGCAAGTACCAGGCTCGAAATGCCTGAATCCACATGTGGAGGTGGGTCTTGGTATATTTCAGGGCGGTAAGAACCCACTACGAGTGGCCCTTGATACTCAAGCGTTGACTAGCCTCTAGCACATGGCACGTTTATTGATTTTGGGCTCGCGCTGCTTCCAGTCACAATCCTCCGCAGATTACAGATGGATCTGAAGCGGAAGATTGGTCTTTGTATCCTTCTGGGTCTTGGTGTCCTGTATGAGACACCATTCACATTGCTCAGGACAAATGCTTATCCCAAAAAAGGGCAGGGATTGCTAACCTGGTAAGGACGATAAGCCTCACAGGTCTTGGTGCTCAATCAGATTTTGTTTGTGAGCGATGTCTTCCTCCCTGGAGAACAATATACTAAGGTCCACTAGGGGCAACGTTCGGTCTTAGTATATGGGGACCGTAAGTTTTACTCCATTCCAGGCAACTCATCTCTCCAACAACACTACCTGATGCCTTCGCTATACAGTGTAGAGAGCTACATCGTGATTATCTGTGGTTGCATTCCTACGCTGGTCCCTCTCTATCATTGGCTGGTTAAAGGAAACCCCATAAGACCGGCCCGGCTCCGGTTCACCCATCCATATGGTTATGAAATGCACGCCAGTAATGATAACCCTGCTAGGAGAATTGTCGCCCAGCGGTCCAAGGACTGGACGCAAATTTCTAGCAACCGCGGTCTCGATAGTCATTCCAGCCCAGAGGGTGACAGAGACGTGGAAATGCGTGATATAGAGGTGGTGACTTAGGCAGATATCGATGACTGCTAGGTCACGGATGGTGTGGAAGAATCGGAATAGGATTTTCGAGATCATGAAGCACAGACACGACGAAGACGAAGATCATTATTAAGACAGTATATCACAGCTGCGGGTGAGTCTTTGGCAAGCAAAAGAATAGCAGGCTGCGGAGCAGTACATCTGTGTGCTTGCACACTCCAGTTTCAAGAGCACCAGTGTTGTTTTCTATATAGCAGACTAATTCAAATACCCTCTAATGTTCATATTACGTATTCTCGGCCTCGCTGGGAAGCCGGCGGCCGCCCTTGCATATCTGGATCTGCGTACCTGAAATTCTAAGCCCCCCTTGCATAACCCCTCTCCAGGACTTCATCTTCTTGATAAGATGTTCGTCCAAAAAGCAATACTTTCCTATGTGCTCAGTATTTGCGTGGTTCATTGTTGTGCAACCATTACATTGGTAAGGAGACCATGTTGGTGGGAGACTTTGGCAAGCTCACCCCGGCCATTCTTTTGGTATGTTCCTCGCCAGGAAATTCCACGCAGGACTGTTGACCATAGGTACAGGTGATAATATGGCTTGTCGTTGGGATCGCTATAGTCTTTGTGGCGGCAAGGACTGCAATTCGATTCTTCCTCTTCCGCCGAGAAGATGTCCATGACATCTCTACCTACGTCGCCTCCGATGTCTGCGTCTACCTTGCCATAGCGGCGCTCATCTCCATGGCTATTTTATACAGTCTCATCACGCCTAATATGTTTGAGCTCGATCGTGTCTCGACCGGGCAGACATCTCCTACCCCGGGCTTCTTACAACGCAGTGATGAGTTTCTCAGATGCCAATTTGCCATAATCTGTCTTTTTTGGACATCCGTGTGGGCTGTCAAAGTCTCAATATTGCTGTTCTATAGGGGGCTGTTTAATAGACTTAGATGGTTCCGGATATGCTGGTGGATAGTCCTCAGCGTGGTAGTTGTGACTTATTTGGCGTGCTGGGGTACCCAGCTGGCGTCCTGCTGGCCCATTTCAACTTATTTTTCTCTAGGTATGTTCCTTCCTAGTGACGCTCTCTAAGTTAACGTATACAGGATCTTGTAACACCCCAGCGGACACGGAACGTTCCAATAATAGTTTGTATGTGACTGCGGCCATTGATGTATTCAGCGATTTCCTTGGTAAGCTCCGAGGCAAGAATGGAGGTTGGTAGCAGTGGGCACCTCTGACTTCGTCTAGTGATGACTCTACTCCTGTCTCTCCTCCATAATCTTCGTACGGACCGAAAACAAAAGGCGGCAGTGGCAGCCATTTTCTCGTTAAGCTTCATTGTTATTATCGTCGCAATCATCCGCGCCATTGAGATTAGGGCCTCGACCAAACACGTGGATCCCGTATGGCTTGCTTTATGGTCGATGATTGAAGGAAGTGTGGGTAAGTGTCCTCCAATAGGCATACCCAAGGAGAAGTTAAGCTGACATCGTATGACAGCAGTGGTTGTAGCCTGCCTCCCCTCCTTTCGTATCCTGCTGAGCGCACGTGTACGTTCCAGGTCCTCTTATAAGCGTCGCAATGCCTCCTCAGAGCACTCAAGCAATCAAATCCGTTCTACAAATTCCCGAGGCAGTGTCATTCGCATGAAGGCGATCCGGTCAGGGACTTATTTTGACGCTGAATCAAGAGTAAGGGCCAGTACTGAAGGCGGTGGACCACCTAATACGGTCATATCGACAAGCAGTAAGACGGAGAGCCAGGAAGAGATTCTGCCCACTATTCCCAAGGACAGAATATTGAAGCGTCAAGATATGGTGAGCAGGCAGCCCTCAGGACTCGCTAGCATTAGAGCTGACAACATGCCTATCGAGTAGTACATGACTGAGGAGACTATATGAATTAGCGCGAGGCTACAAGCTCGCTACAACCAATAATGTCTAATAGCCTTTAGTGGAATTTGGTTGTATGGAGAAGGCATATCAGCTGCAAAAAACAAAGATGGAGATATTTCCAAACGTTCATTCTTTATCTGACCCTTCCACAGCACTACTCTCTAAAGACGGGTACCTGAGATGGACTGCATTTCGAGGAAGTCACCGAGGGAGACTTCCAATTCCAGGGCCAGCAATCTGTCCCTCAAGCACAAGAGATCCTGAATGCATCGCAGGCACAGCAACGTAATCGAGAGAATCTTCTAATATCCACGGGGACACGCATTGACCTGCATGTTCATCTATCGTATCGTGATCTATGCTCCTCTTTAAAATCCATAACCATGCCCGGAGCCCGCCGAAACAGTCCTCAGAAACACCCCAAACGCCGTCGTAGATGTTTCAACATTGCTTATACCTCCATCGTAGCGCCATCAGCCTCCGCCCCATTCACCTTCTTCCCAGTCTTCTTGATTTTCTCGAGTATCGTCTCGTAGGGTACTTCGTCAGTGTAGACATCCGCGGTTTGACCGGCTAAGTCGACGTTATAGGAGGAGAGCCCTATGCGCCGCGGAGGCATGTCAGCAAGTATGAAGTGGGCTGCGGGGTATGGGATGCGGAGATGAGGATGGCGGACAGACCTTCGGTCTTCTTGAGGACGCGCTCAACAGCGCCGGAGCAGCCTGAGCAAGTCATTGTGATATCGAACTTGTAGTGATGTGCTGCTTCCGCCATGTTTGAAGATCTGAAGGCTTGCGTGAGTTGGGGTTGTTGAGGGTTGGAGATGGACTCGAAGTAGACGGCTTGCGATCTAGATGTAGGGACTGGACTTTGAGATTTCTGCTCGGGGCTTGGTTTATACGTATGCAGACGAAGTTGGGGACACGGGTGGCCTTTTGTACGAAGGTTGTCACGTAGGACAAAGGATTGAGGTTACAGCCGCGCTTATGGGGCGAGGATTACAAATACCGCTATAGATGACGTGCTAATGTTCGCTTTATGCGAAGGTATATCACATATTGAGTTCCCTCATTGTAGTCCGCCTATCTATCGGTGACCGAGTGGGCTTGTAAATATTACCAAAGATATAATCTCTCTAAATGGTAAGACCAACGTTGGTTCTCGTGTAGATACCCGTGGTATTTCGTATCCACCATATCTGTGACTTGTGGACTGCGACCAGCTTTTCCAATCCCTAAACATATCATTGACTCGAGTATGTGTATACACAGCTCTATGGAATTGGCAGGTTTCCGAATGCAATTGATATGCAGTCCTCCGTCCCGCTATCATAGACGCCCTTTCAACAGCGGCATGATCGAAACACGGCAAGTACTCAAGGATCATTGACCAGAAGTGTAATTGACGAAAGAACAAGAGAAATCACAACGACAAAACGAACTCCAGAACTCTATGCTGAATCCATCAGCGCCTACGCGCAACGACCCCAGGACTACTATTACACAAAATGTATCCTTCAATGTGTCTAAAAAGACAATGGATGGTTTGGTGAGCTCGATTTCCTAGTCCGGGGGAATTTGGACCGCTCTTCGTCTAGTAGTAAGATTTTGAGCTAATCACACAATACTTCTTATTTGGCTGGATAAGGGCCTTGAGCTTGATGAAGAGCCATAGTCTCCTCACGCAGGTCATGTCAAAACGCGGTACAACTCGGTAATGCCAGTAATACAACACTGAATATAGGCGGCTCTGACTTCAGCTCGCTTCGAGCAAGAGCAAAGTAACAACCATTCCTGGAGCAGCTCTTGCCAAATAGCCACTCTTCCGCCAATAGAGTATGGCGCTTCACACGACAAGGATGTGATGTGTATAGATATCATGTATGCTCTGAGTGAGCTACATGAGGCTTTTGCTCAACGCCAGCAAGGGTGCATTCTGATTCGACCAAATCTCCGACAGATTGGTGTAGCGTTTGCCTGATTGATGGCTCGTAGCTCTTGATGTCTAAGACAATTTCAATTAATTGAAGTGTATCTAAGCCACGCTGTCCTGCATGGATTTCGTAGCATGAAACAGAAGTGTATTGTTCGGCTGAGATGAAAGACTCCACAAGAAATGGGAGCTGGACAATTATAGCGGCGGCAAGATCAATCTAGTTGAGTCCGTGCTAAGCATTAACGGTAGTACTCGATGTGACGTTGATACGTTTGTCATTGTGTCTGCAGCTGTCAGGATTGGCCCCGTTCGAAAGTTGACCCTGCCGGTCTTCAATGGCACGGAATGCTGGCCCAAAACTAGCTCTGAGATAGGAACTTTATTATGGAGGCCACCTTCGAGCATAGCCTGCTCTCTACTAGTGTATTCCTAATCCAATTGGAAAAGGACTACCAGAGTACCGTGCCAGCAAGGTTGTGCTGACTGGAAAAGCTCTGATACAGCGAGGAGACAGGTAAGATTCATGTCATGGCCGCACGTAAGCAGGACGGGTCTTTCAATATCAAATTGGTCCATCATACGTCGAGTACTCGCAAAGTCGAGGTTCATCTGCTCCTCCAAAGGCAGCGCGTTCAACTCAGATCTCAGCATTATCACAGGACCACCACCAATTTTTAATCCACCAACCACCCCGTAGCCTCCTATACCTTCGTGTATAGTGTAATTGAGCGATCTGAGGTGCTCGGCAACGATTGACGCGGTCCTAGATTCCTTGCAAGACAGCTCTGGATGCTGGTGAACGTCGGGGTATATACTTTCGTAGGCAGTGAGATCGGGATGGTAGCTTTGAACCGTCGAACCTAGATTGTTGCTTTCAAAGTGTACTAGACTAAGCCTCAGTTCTTATAAGGCCCTTTGCCAATGATCAAAACATACAGTCCATCGCGGACTGATTTCTTTGAGGAGGTGAAATGTTGATTCCCTAAGCGGTAGGCTTGCTCCCCGAAGCCATATTTCTTTAGAACAGATCCTGCTTCCTAGGGTACCAGCTTTAGGGGCCTCTAGGCGTCAGCCCTATAGGGCCACACAGCTGATAGGTGTAGAGCGTACATTTCCTTTGCGCTAACTGTTCTAGTCAGAGCCCTAACCCTGAATCTGGATACGTTAGGCCCCTCAGGGTGCCGTAGGACAGGCGAGTGGCCCTTACAAGGGCCTTATATGGGCTCCGAAGCGGATGTTGTCCAGTCATCCCCTCTAGGGGCAAACTGATAGGGCTAAATTCTTAGCACGCTAATACTAACGGCGCGCCGTAGATGGCCTCCTAACCGCCCCTAAGTACCTCGCTGCTACCATATCGCTGTTGATGACGATATATCGCTGCTGTATGTAAATATTACTGTGAATTCTACTATCTACTGCTCTCACATTTATATTACTGTTACTACGGCGGAGCAGGGTGGGATTATAACACCTTGACAGGCATCGCGTAGTTAAATAGAGATAATAGCCCTGGAGTTAACCCCCTAATACTAATTCCGGGGGCTCCTTTAAGGGCTCCCTTTACTAACTGGACCTTGTTATTCTAGGTCCGCGTGGGGAGATTAAGTATATAAGAAGGTGCGATAGTAGGGTCTATATATAGGCTGATGCAGCGACGATACGCAAGCGTTAGTAATATACTACCGACGACAGCAAGATGCTGGCAGCGAGGTGTTTGTTAGTGGGGGTGGTGATGGTGGTGAGGATATGGGCAAGCTGATAGGTGCGCGCTTAAACAGGGGATTGCCCGCCGCCAGGTTGCTGCCTTGCATTCGCAAGGCAGTACGAGCATCACTTTACCACGAAATTTTTTTTTGCTTGAAAGCGAGCTTAAGCAAGGGGGTATCTCATTAATATTGTATCATTGTATTCTATCAAAGCGTTATGACTTCAACATAACATGGAGCAGGACGACAGGACTTTGCTCTCTCCTCTTCTTTCAATTGGCGACAAAAGACCCATCATGAACGACAAACATGGTTTTTACCGCGAGTCCAAGAGGCAATGTACCCAGCCTTTCGCATATAATGAGGATTATGGTAGTGCCACGACTTCTAGTTATATTCCATCATCGCGGGGAGCTCAGAATGGCGTTTTTAGTGGATCTGCGAACACACTGCACCAATCCTACCTGGACACCGAGTTGCCTGGACATTTCGAACCCGAGTACTCCGCTGGGTTGTCTTTCTTGTCTGGATTGGCTGATTTGAGCCCCGGGTATCCTACTCATGAGACATTGAGTGGAGTCGTACTAACTCAAAGCAGTGAAGTAGAGACATATGCACCCGAATTTGGAAACAGCATTAATAGTTTCACGGATGAAGACCTCTTCAACTATGTCACACAAACAGACTCGGTGCCAAATATTGAATTCCTTCTTGATGATAGTAACCAAGAAGAGATTGCAGTAATCGAAGAACCTAATGCGATGTTGATGAAGGAGGAACACGTTCATGAAGCTTCGAAATCACCAAGCCTTGGGGATGACTACGCCAGTATACCTCTAGATTTTGCTGGCGATTCTCCGCTGAATTCGGAAGAAGGAGATAAGATATCTCAAAAGAGACGGGAGCCAATGAGTCAGAGTTCTGGAATTGTTACTTCGGAACCTATTGGCAAAGCCGTTAGCAGCCAAAGGACTTATATGGGTCAGCCCATCCATGTGCATTGATTGAGACGTTGAATCGGACATAGAATCTAATGACCAACGTGACGCTTTAGGTCCAGCAATTGTTCCAGGCAGGTCTGTTGCAGATCAATACGATGCTTGCTTTGGAGTCGTAAGAAAACCATATAATCACGTGGACAAATTAATCTAACAGATTGAAGATCGTGGCAGATGCTCTATCTTCGTTCACTGGCGACCAGGGCAGCTACATAGCTCCTGTAAAGATACGACCCTGCGGAGAAATCCTCAAGCTCTATTTCCAGGGCACAAATAAGTATGCGGGTCTTCTAGCGCTACCAGCTCTATGCAGCCTCCTTCACAATTTTCTTGTGGATTTCAGTACAACTCTGATAGCGTCAACATCCAAACCTAGTCCAACCAGAGTCAGAAACACTAAAGCCGGTACCGCTACTCATGAGTGCTCTGTGCGCATCATTGTCTATGGGCTCAAGAGCGAGAAATCTGCTGTCGGTCAATCACTTTCGAATGCGTCTTTATACCTTCAGCATCCATCAGCCACGGAATGCAGGCCAGATGCCGAATACTGCAATCCTCACTACCTCGTCCGTCCTGGATGTCAGTTGCCAGAATTGGAAGAATTGTCAATATCCTCCGCCACCCGCACCAAAGAAGCCTCTGAAACATTGAATGAAGCGGAGAAGAGCAGATTGTTGCGAGTCTTTGACTCCGCAGAAGACTTTGGGGTTGCTTCGCAGCTCATTGCCAGCCCGCGCCTTCGGTCGACTTTGAAAGAGTAAGCAACAATCACCTGTTGAGAGCAGACTACTGACAATATACAGCCACCAACGAACGGCTGTCTTCATGATGATTGAAAAAGAGTGTGGAATTGTTGAGAATGCCACCTTTCCGTCGATCTGGGAGTTGAATCCCCAGATGGGAACGGCAGATAAGTCAGTTGTAGATGAATCTGACAAAATGGACCCTAAAGACTCTGACCCGCGTGACGCAGGTACCGTCATAGGATTACTGGTGACCGCGAGAGCTCTCCTAGATTGATGCAAGGTGGAGTTCTTGCTGATGTAAGTTTGTCAAATTATGAATTTTTGTCCTAAACAGGCCCCGCTGACATCTAATCGAGGAAATGGGACTTGGGAAAACATTGAGCCTCTTGGCTCTGATCTGTTCATCCCTTGATACGCTAAATAACCAGAAAACCAGAGCACAAAGCGGGACGTCTACTGCGACTTTAGTCATCATGCCTAAATCCAGTATGTGCGGCTTTGATAAGTGCCTTGAGCTTGCTGGCTAATTGACCACTCAAGCGATACCCTGTTGGCTCCAACAGATAGAAAAGTACGTAAAGTGAGGACGACAAGGAGCTAGAAAGGCCTGACCAATCACTAGACATATCCGTCCTGGTCAGTTGCGCGTAGCTGTTTATCACGGGTCTAGTCGGCATCGCCTCTCTTCTACTTTAAAGGATTGCGACCTCATCTTAACGACCTATGAAACGCTCAGGTCCGACTGGCGGGCCGAGGGTGCGCTGTATTCAGTCAAATGGTATCGTCTCGTTCTGGATGAAGGTCAGCGCCACAGCCTCTATGGAATTTTCCTCTAGCTCATTGCTAATTTGAATATCAGCACACCATATTCGAAACCGGTCCTCTCAGGCTTTCAAAGCCGCTTGCGCGATCCATTCACACTGTCGTTGGTGTTTGACAGGAACACCGATACACAATTCGCTTGATGACTATGGCGCACTGCTAAGCTTTCTCGCCATCCACCCATTCAAGGATAAGTCCAAGTTTGATTTCTGGATTGCCACACCTATCAAGCATAAAAGAGCAGATAGCTTGCGAAGACTCCAAGATCTCATTAGAGCTACTTGTCTTCGACGCACGAAGAGAACGCTTGGAGATTCATGTGAGCTGCCGAGGCGGACCGAGCGAATTGAAGTGGTGGAATTTCACGAAACAGATCAGAATCTGTACACCTTCTTCAAAGAGAAATGCGCAAAGATGGCTGAGGGTATATCAGCGACGGAGAGGAATTTGCCGGAAGCGGGCCAACGCAAAGAAGGCAATTTAATTTCCCTGATCAATTTCTTGCGGCTCATTTGTGATCACGGGTTGCAGCTTCTACCTCATTCTGCTTTGGATGCCTGGAACGCGCGAGATGGCACATCAATCAACTGGCAAATGATACAGTCTTGCCAAAAGAGATGTTGTATCTGTGAAACAGATATTGATGAGGCGGAATCCCTTGTTTCCAATGGCTCTGAACATCGCTGTCAACACTGGATTTGTACGATCTGTGCTTTGCAGAGTGAGAGCATAGATGGAGAGGAGGGATTATGCCCAAAATGTGCAACATCGCCCAGTTCTAGGGATGATCCAAGCTCTCTCAGCCCTGAAGCAACTTTCTTTCCTCCTTCGGCCAAGATTGAGACTCTAATGCGGAACCTTCGTACTGAACAACCCGTTGAAACCAGCCAGAGGCCATCAAAGCCCGTTAAGAGGTATCTAATCCCATTTCATTCAAATGCAGTTACTGTGCTTAGCTGATAGTTGCTAGCGTAATTTTCAGTTGTTGGACTAGAATGCTTGATTTGATCCAGCAGGAACTTCAGAAACACAGGTTTCGCTTCCAACGAATTGACGGCAAGACAAGCCTTGAAAATAGGAGTAAGGCCTTTGGTGAATTTAATAATGATCCAAGCTGTACTATCATGCTTGCCAGTATTGGCAGCACCGGGGAAGGGTGAGTTGACTGTTTGCGTTTGCATAATGTCCTCTGAGAGCTAACACAATATGCCCTTGTGTTAGGGTCGATTTCACAGTGGCAAACCACGTACACTTGATCGAACCCCACTGGAATCCAATGGTGGAGGCGCAAGCTGTAGACCGGGTGCATAGAATAGGACAAGAACGCGAAGTCGTCATCACTAGATATATCATGCGCAATTCTATTGAAACGGTAGATCAGAGTAGGATCCCTTTGATGAACATTGACATACTGATTCTGTCCAGTACATTCAGAGGATCCAAAATGAAAAATTGCAACTCATAAATCGGTCCATAAACTCAGATCATATAGCTCAAGATGACATTGAAAAAAGTCAGTGGGAGGTTAGTCGACCCTCGGTTCATTATTCAATGATTCTGGTGAGACTAACAACCATGTCAGAAACTCAAGTCATTCTTGGTGTAACGAAGTCACATATAGACTTGGACGCATCGGAAAGTTTTCCTGTCCTGAAGACACTTCTTGTCTTTCGTTTCTACCGCAATTTCCAAACAAGTGACCAATCTAGGTTATCATATAGTGATGTTCTTCTACATACTGACTATTGACGGACTTCGTTCATGCTCTTCCGAGGCTGTCTTCTCCCTTTCCTCTTTGGTTCTTGCAATGAGCTCGTCCCAAGACATTCCCAACCACTGTGCGATTCCTTTCGCTCCCTTCTCGTCACGAATCTTCAAATCTGCGCGTCCAGCCGTGAGTTCAGGATCTGCCCCCTGGAGGAGGAGATACTTCATCATCTCCGCAGCCGCCGCAGAATGGTGCCGTGCAGCATGATGAAGTGGTGTTAAGTACAAGTGGCTGCGTCTGAAATCCACCTCTGCCCCATAGTCGACGAAATATTTCGCAAGCTTGACTGAACACGTTGACGACGCAATATTTATAACTGCCCTACCAAGATATACACGACCGAGTGACTTTAGGATATCAGCCTTCTCCCAGGCAGTAATTAGCAAGTTTTCTCTGCCGGGATGTCCAGCAGTGGCCATAATCGCACTTTGCGATGTGAGCTCTACCCCATAAGGGCCGGCACCTTTAGCCTTTCGATCATGATCCATGTAGCTTACCCAAGTTTCAAAGATTTCCTCTGAGTCGGACTTCAGCACTTCCTCGATGAGTCTCGAATAACAAAGAATCCAATGATTATTGTAACTTTTACTCCGCGACAGTAAGTGCTTGAAGAGGTCCACGTTCCCAGCTCGTATAGAAGAATTTATTGTATCAGTTGAGAACCGATCTTGATTGAATGGTACGAGCAAATCAATCATTGCAGCGGACGCAAAGGAAGCCGCACATTCACGAATTGCCTTTTTGATCTGCCCGGGGAGGGCCTTAAATTGACGTAGAAGACTCCTGACAACTTCTACTTCGTCAGCCTTGACTAGGTCGAAGAGAAGCGGTTGGATTTCGTCCGGCTCTGGATTTTCCGCGTGTGATATCTCTTGAGGGCCAGTTTCTATGTGATCCTTGTAGTGATCATCTCGCATCTTTCGTGAGAGGAACCCTCCCTCTGCATATGCGCAGTCCTCGATACTGCACTTCCAGGGACGACCATGATGCTTCATGTGTGACTTTTGAAGGGACCTTGATTGAAACCCGTGGCGGCGAAACGAGCAGCTTAGGTAACCGCACTTGAAGAGTCGTCGGCCGTAGTGCCATCGGATGACCTCGCAGTGACAATTTTGGTGCTTGTTTTCTTGACACAATAGATCATTGAACTGCTGGTATATACGAATAGAGCTGGCGGATATTGTCAGAGGATCGAGACCTGTCCAAGAAGATCCTGTGGTGGTCAGCTGATTCGAACGACAGTCAAAGCGGGATGCATCTTTCACCATACCGTGGTCATTGTCGAAGTTGCTTTTGAAGGACATCCGACGGAAGTGAGCTACTTTGCAGAGCATATCATGTAGAGCTGGGGAGACTGATTTGAAAGGCTCCAGACTTGATTGAGTGGATGCCTCAGCGCCTTCAGTATACGTTCCCTGAGTTCTTTCGCACCTAAGCGTTTCAAGAGCGTCGATGAGTTCCTGAGATAGAGTATCCTGCCGGCTTAAGTGAATAAAGCGCTCGACAAACTCGAACCATGTCGTTGCTGCAAAATCATGCATTCGATATGCTCCAGAGAGAATATTTTGGTCGATGTCTTCATCCAGCAGGTTATGGTCGTGATGTTTCTGGCAAAGATACGTGACGCAACACATCGCGAGGCTGAATGTGGCGTCCGCCAAATTGAGGGATCCACCAATACTTGAACTGAAAAGGTATCTAGATGAGCTTAGACTTAGCGTCTCGTCAAAGTAGTCTTTGATCTGGTACTTACTCTTTAACAGTGAAGTGGACAAACTGGACATAGTCATCGGCTACTTCAATAATGGGGCCGCAGATCTTGGGCATGTTGAGTGCGGCAATCACCTTCCCATCTCCCTTGACACCCTCACGGCTGACAACTAGAGCCTGCTCAATCTCTTGAATCTTCAATGGCATAGAGGTGCATCCAACCCAGCCAAGGATCTTTCGGACTTTTTCCTTCAACGAAGGAGGATGCAAGTTGTTGATGCGATTGAGAATTCTAGAGTAGCTTTGGGGCACATTAGAAGATATTCTGCCCCTGAAATTGTCATTTCGACCTTACGCAGCATCTAAGCTCTCTGGGAGGACTCTGAGTTCCTCCTGAATCTCTCCTATATCATCCAAGGAGTCAACGCTGCTCAGGACCACTTCGGCGTAAAGAAACATGCCTTCCACAGTTAGCGCCTATGTACAATAGATTTAATCTTAAATAGTGGTCCTGGAGCCCGCGAGTCTTAACGTAGAAAGGTTTACCCTCCAATCATATACACCTAACAACCATATAGCCGCCCTAAAGCAGCCTAGAGTTAGTGGCCTAGGCGTTAAAACAAGACCCTAGAGTAAGGTCTTTCACCCTTACATCTTGTCTCCTAGGGGACTAGTTTAAGGGATTTTTCGCACCCTTAGCCCTTATAGTAGGGGGTTAAAACCTTCTACGGGCTCCCGGACCACTATTTGATACTATACCTATCGTATGACAATAGCCGAAAACAAGACATACCTTTGGCATTTGACGCTAGTGGCGCTAAAAGACTCTGGATCTCAGCCTGAGCTTCTGGCAAAAAGTTGCATTTGCCAAACCACTCTTCAATGCGCCGACTCACGAAGGTCTGGATGCTCCCAGCGTTGCGCCTATCTACACTAATTGTTATTTGATCCGTGAGTAAATCCGCAATATCAGCTTCGGCTCTGCTGCTGATGAAGATGTTCACCTCATGGCAAGTCTTCGGCATCTCAAGAAGCTGTTTCAAGAGTCGACAACGCTCTGTCTCGTCAATTTCATCCATGCCATCAATCACGATGTAGGTTGGCCCGGCACAAACCAGAAGGGTTTTCAAGAGATTGGCAGCTGCATCAATACTGCTCTTTAGTTTCTCGCCGCCTGATTGACACAACACATCCTGCAAATCATCATTGTCTGATACCAGCTGGAAAATCAGTGAGTGGAGAACCGACAGCGCTGATAAATCACTGCGAAATGTGTAAGTGAGGAAGGTATAGATGGTTCGAGTTTGCTGGACTTCCTTCGCCTTTCCAACAACTGTGCTTGATAGATATGTCTTTCCTAATCGTTTCGTTAACAATAACGTCCACGAAGACAATTTCACATGATCGAATTTTACACGCACCTGCTCCAGGTATTCCCTGTAGCCATAGAAGATTTATCGACGTATCTGCCTTATCCAGCCATTTGGCAAATATTCTATCTCTCAGTAACCATTGTCCTGTTCCTTGGCAAACCCGGGCACGAAATGAATCGAGCTTATCTTCATAAGTTCTCGGAGAGATGTCGATCTTGATAGACTGGTAGTCCTGCCGCCCGAAAAACTTCTCGGTCTTCTCATAGTGCTCCAGAGCTTGCAGCCGAGCATTGTGCGCCTCCTGAATATGTTCTAAGCCGACCTCGCGTCTCAAGAGCAATGTATGCTGTTCAATTTGCGCCCTTATGATGTTGATCTTTTCTCTTTGCTTTGGCCACATGGATTCGAAAATCAATCTCCAGTCTAAAGAAGCCCTACGTCAGTTTGCTCCTTGCATCTCGAAACCCTGGGATGAGCTCACGCCTTCTGCGGAAGAACTTGAGGACAATAAGGTAGAAATCCAAAATGTCCCGGAAAAACAATACCAGCACATCTTTAATGTGCTCATTGTGGCTGAAGAGCTTCCTGACTTCTTGGAACTCTGGTAGCAAGAGACCGATATCTGCGAGTGCATCGACGACGGCATCAAACGATTGCTTCATATTATTGGCCCAGTGCAGCAGGAGCTTTATGGGACCCCAGATCAACGATAGAATATCTGGCTTTGACTGGATAAAGACCTCTATCACGCTGCCGTAGCTTCTGAGGCATTCCAGGTAAGGCTGAATGTTGGCCAGATGGCGCAGATGCCCTTTTGCCGATTGCTCTTTCTGGAGCGCATCGGTGGCATCGTACACGTCCTCAATGGATTTGGTCTTCGAGATGTCTTCCAGCAGCTTCTCGTCCCCCAGGCTTGCCTTGAAGTCACGCACCGCATTCTCGAAGGCGGCTCTAATCAGATCATTAGGAGTGACCATTTCCGAGTTTTGCAAAGTTATGGTTGAGTGCAGCGAGATAAGAAAATCCATGGAACAGGGGGAAAGCAACACTTGTAGGAAAATTAGGCTCCATCGGATTTTGTCTGCCCTGGCGCAGTCGACGGCGAGGCGGTGGTTAACGGACTCGGCTGCATAACACAGCCCCAATCACAGATGCGAACCTGGTTCCTGAGACGAATGAGTGTAGCCCACGTTGCCCACTCGATTCTCACTTTGCTTGCACGGCCACCACTGATATCCAGTTGCGCACATAATAAGGATTCTTCAAATTGAACCAAAACTGACAGATGTAGATTTGGTCTTCCGGCAGGTTGTGTAGAAGGGGGCATCCCCTATTCAAATGGCGGGTAGGGCTCATGGCCCAGAAGCTCGCCAGCCACCCCTAGAGCCACCCCAAAGCCACCATAAAGATCATCCCTTAGATAACGATGAGACGACGCATCGGCGCCTGGAGATTTACCATTTAGGGACCAAGCATCTGGTCTTCCGGGGCACTTGTAGGCTTCAGCCCTACGGTCGTCAAGCGTGTGCCCCTTTCTAACAATTCGCGTACCGCAGCCAGCTGGCTCTGCACATCATCCCATTAAGAAACCAATTTTTGTCCGGAAAAAGCTAAGGTGAGTAGTGTCGGTAGAGGTTGGGCAATCTTGGAGTCGGGATCATTGTCTAGGTAGCATATGCAAATAGTGGAATTGCTTGGCGCAAAAATTTATCCCATCCCGCTTTTATAATTTCCCACCAAATCTGCATACAACTCCCAAGAATAATGTGGAAGATCACAAGCAGGGCGGGGGTGAAAAGTTTGTTTTACGCCACTACCTAATGGTATCCCTTGGATACTGCCAACCCTAAACGAAGCCCCAGCCCTATGATCAGAGTCACTTACTTTATCTTCTTCAATCTTAGGATCTCAAATTCCCAAAAGCAAAGCAAATCTGGAAGCCGATCCGGGTGCCTGCAGCATACAGCATCTAGCATAACTTATACTGTTTCTCCATTGGATAGGAACATCTGATAGCAGGTTATGTCTACTTGAAACAGATCCTATCAGCACAATGGGTGCAACCTGCGGCTTTTTTAAGGAAATCTTGCCTTTACTACAACGGCGCCGAATTGCTGACAATACTCCGCAGTCTCAAGGAGCGACCCGATACGATGGTGATCGTCCAGCGACTAAAGCCGGTTATTTTGGTGTACTCCCGCCAGAGCTCATCCACCAAATAGTAACCTCACTCCCTCCAAGCTCTGCTGCGTCATTTGCTCTAGCCAGCCATACCTTGCTGCGCATCCTCGGGAGTCAATATCTTACGTGCATAGGACCAGTTTCTTTGATGCCGGGAGCATGATTTCTAGTAACCATGGAAGACCGTATCATTTTCTTGGAAGGTCTAATTCGAGATCTCCCAGCAGGCTCGAGCTTCTACTGCCACCACTGCCACAAGATACACCTTCTCCCTCTCAAAAAGAGGAGAGTGGTATGCATGGAGACGAAATGTATACAAGAACTATGGACTCCGAAGTCTGAGAGAATCTTCAATATGGTGGATAAGAGTCTATGTCAGTGGGGCCAGAGCTCATATAACGAGGACCCCGACAGCGACGCAACTACCGGCATAGTCTACCACCATCAATTTGTCTTTGAGCACGTGCAGATGGCTATGCAATTACATCAACGGGGTCTTCCTCATCTCTTGAAGGGTTATCTCTCTCACTTGTCACTTACGAAACCAAGAGTAATCGAAATGTCCTTATCTGGAGGCTACAAGGGCTTCCACTTCTTCGAACCCCGAATAGTGGAGAATCAAATGATAGTACGCGCCCAATCCTGGATAGTGATGCCTTATAATGATAGATTTGTCCACAAACAATTTCAGTTACCGAAACCTCTGTACGACACGACAGCATGCGCTCATCTTAACCTGAGAGGCTGGGAGGAAAATCCACTCACTTCTCTCCTTCGCTCCGGGTTAGCAGACGTGCGACATCAAACGTCATCACCCTGTGTCACATGTGTAGGAAACATCCGATGTCCGAGGTGTCCGACGGAGGTCCAAGTAGATATCAAAACAATCTATGTCGATAAGCCCAAGACCAGGAGAATCATCATGCTCGTTGTCACGAGATGGCAGTTGATTGGAGGAGGTACTTCTCCATATGAGGAACCCTGGGCGCACCGGCTGAGTCAGCGATGTAGTCCGTGGCACTGGCTTGAAGGCGACCCGCTAACTAATGTCAAACACAATTTTGAAAGTCAGCTGGGGACAAAGTTTGACTCAATTCTAGATGCCAGGGAGGCGTGGAGGCTAGTGAGAAGGAGTGCCTAACAAAAGCATCGTTGACAGTGATGGTGGTGATTGATCCGGGATGACGGTCGAATTTGGTGGTAGAGGTGATGGTACCTCATAGATTGAGCTCTAGTACTGTTATATTGGGGGCTATAAAACCTAAATAGTCAACCACAACACACGAGAATTAAGGCCCGTACCACTATATTAGGGGCTAGAAATTGTGTATAATCAAGTTGGCACCTCAGAATATAGAGGCCAGTACCACTATCTTGGGCAGTGAAACCCATTCTAGTCACAGCAAGCCAATACTATAACCTAGAAATGCCCATATCGTCCGGACCTATGGCCCTCCACATTAGTAATTCTCAAAGATAAAAATCATGGAAGGTAGACACTCGGCGGGGAACGACAGCTAATAAATTCCGCGTCTTGGCGGCCAATCTGATGCAGGCCTTCTTGTCAATTTGCTCAAAACGGGTCTACCTTCTTGATCTCAAAAACTAAGTATACGCACTGTTGGCCATTTGAGCTTGCTCTTGGAGCTGGACATATAAAAGTCTTTGGAAATCCCATTCGAGGAAGCGGTACTGTTCTCAGTCTTTGTTGTCTACAATTGGACAATATTTGGGAGCATGCCTTCAGCGCTGTTCGAGAACTTAGTCCTCTATGGTTCAAAGCAAGTCATCCCAGCTTTCCTGTATGGCACTGCCTGGAAAAAAGAGAAGACCGCAGACCTCGTGTATCAGGCGCTTTGCTCCGGTTTCCGAGCCGTTGATACGGCCGCTCAACCCAAGCATTATAGAGAGGATCTTGTAGGCGACGGTATTCGTCGAGCCATTAAGGAGGGCAAAGTCTCGAGAGATGAATTGTTTGTAAGTCAATTTTGATCTAGATCACAAATGCATGCATCATTGCGTTCAGCATAGCTGCTGAGCTTATCGTGTATACGGCAATGCAATTGTCTTCGCGAAAGCAAGTCTTATTGTGCCTTTCATGAGCAACAAAAAAATAGTCATGAATCAGCTCTTGGCTGTCATGTTGCCATTTAAGTATAGTCCTCCGCACGTACAACCTCTTTATCAAGCTCTCAAGGTGATATTTGGACTGAGTGAAAGATAAGTTTTGATGCTCCCAAAACTTATTCCTTATGATCAACAGCGGTTTTATTGCTCTTATTTAAGCCCCCTCAGGACGACTACTGACCCTTCAACCTGGCAGATCCAAACCAAATTCACCTCCGTCCACGGCCATGACCCCAACAAAATGCCCTACGATCCCGCCCTCAGTATCCCAGACCAAGTCCACACATCCATCAAATCATCCCTGCATAATCTCCGCTCCTCCCCCGAGCCCTCAAGCGCGGATTCCACCATCCTAGACTCTCTCGTCCTCCACAGTCCTCTCCCCACCATAGCCGAAACCCTAGAAGCCTGGCGAACACTCGAAACCTACGTTCCGCACACAATTCGCAATCTAGGCATCTCGAACGTGCCAATGGGCACGCTCGAGCAGCTGTATGAGGCAGCCAAAGTAAAACCGGCGGTGGTGCAGAATCGATTTTATCCCAATACCCATTTCGATAACAAAGTGCGTGCATTTTGTGTAGAGAAAGGTATCATCTATCAAGCTTTCTGGACTCTATCCGCCAACCCAAAGATCGTGCATGGTGCTGAAGTGGGCGTTGTAAGCCATTCGGTGGGGCTGAGTAGTGCACATGAGGCTATGTATTGTTTGACGCTCTCTCTGGATAATGTGGTGATCTTGAATGGAACGAAGAATGAGGAGCATATGCGTGGTGACTTGGGAGCTTTGAGGAAGGCTAAGACGTATGCTGAGGAAAATCCGGATTCGTGGAAAGGTTATGTGGAGAGGTTCAGAGCGTTGATTGAGCAGTAGGATTGTACATTTGGATTATAGCTGGGTGAATTGTGTATGCAGTGGGTTCGATCTGGCTGCTGATTTTGAGTCAAATTTAACTCTATTTGGACGTTTGCACTCAGATGTGCAAAGAAACCCATAACAAGTATGCTGCTTGATTGGCATAGCCTGCTGCCAAATGACCTGGAAGGTACCTCCAGGTCCTTGAGAAAATGGCATATAGGATTGTATTTGGGAATTGAAAGGTAGTACTGCTTGGTAGAGGACCCAAGCCAACCAGGCTGACTGGAGCCCGTACCCTCTCATTCGAGCAAGGCTCATTTAAAATCAGTGTATTCGAAAACGTGCATCGATGGTGTACTAGGGCCTGTAATCAGCGGGACATAGCTGGGTTCACTCGTAGACGTATAGCGTAGCAGATTCTAAACGTGACTTAAATGGGATGCCAAAGATGAAGTAGATGTCAAGGGCTATTATTGAGGCCCAGTGTGACTTTTTTGGATGTTTACTCTAGTCTTTTATATAGTGTTGGATACTAAAGCCCTCCAAGCGAGCTTGTGAAGCGCCTTCATCGTCCACTCATACCACAACCCCAGCTCTATCGCTGAATCCTCGCCATCTCTCTAGAGATCAAATCCTTGACTTCCTGACTAGTACCTTGCCTGAGGGTATAGTCCAAGATGAAGTTCCGTGTACGCTGCTGCCGAAGCTGTGCCATTCGCGTCGCGTACTCTGTGACTATCTCCTGACCGCTATTAGCCGGCCACTCGGTTTCCACGGTGCCATGATGGATGGTGAAATCATGCAGTTTGAGCAGCCCTTGTCCAGCTAACCAGCGTTGATTACGGTCTTCATCATAAGGTTCTTGTGGCTCTTGGTGGGTGGTGGGTGATTCTGTGGTAGCATCGTGTTCCTCGGATGATGAAGTGGCAGGAAAGCCGTCACGTGAAGTACCTATAGTCGGGCTGGAAGGTTCATCCAATTCATGCTCGTTCCTGGCTTCCTCTCCATTAGGATTCATTTCACCATTCCTCCCGGCGGCTACGCCTAGCAGCTCCATAAGACGTGTTCTACTTCCAGCGAGAAGTTCTCCTGGTATGCTTTGTATGCCTTCGGGTACTTCGACAACCGCCTCGCGCTCACCACCCTCGGCGGCTTCGTCGGCAGGGATTTGACCATTTTCTAGCCATGGCATGAAACGTCGAAAGAAACCTTGAAGGCCCCGCAGCTCTTGCGCATCTCTTAGCGCCCGCTCGTGGTCTTCTGGGGAACGGGGGTTGGGTGTTCCCTCGGGATCTAAGTCATCTGGGATCACTGGGTCAAGGTCGTCACCAATTTCGAAGAGGGATGGGTATGGTCGGTGGGCATCGCTTAGTGGGAATGGGTAATAAGAAGGTAGATTGTCGAGTGGTGGTAGAGGGTCTGAAGACGAGCTGGGCATGCTCGTGTACTCGCGAGGAATGAGATTAATAAGAGTGGGTACGCCTGTGAGGAGAACATGGCGCGCTTCATCATGAGTAATAGCTGCTTCGGACTCCTTAGTTCGCATCACTGGGTCCATTGATTCTGCAACTTCGACAAGGAATGATATGGCCTCGGGCGTGTTCCAAAGATCTTTGGCATTGTGAACGTAGAGTTCGCAATCAAATTTGTCATGTTCTGACTTGGGTGATGTTCCCCATATTGACTTTGGTATATGATCAAGGTTTAGGGCCTGAAAGAGGCGGGCGAATGTCCAGGGGTATTTGCTGATGCACTCTTTGAGTTTTGCGCGAGATGATTGAGCTTGCTTCAATTTGTATTGCGCAAGAGCAGATGATATATGTACATTTGGGCGGGTCTTCCAGATGTCATCTCGAAAGAGCGAACAGCTGCTTAGCTGCAGGAGATGATCTGATTGTCCTCCTCGGAGAGCTATTTGGTCTATTAAGAGAGCAACGCAGTAAGGATCTCCTTCGGGATCAATACTCAGGATGAGCTTTGCCCATTCGTAAGCTGTGCGCCAGGTGCCTCTCTGACCGAGATTGTTGGTATACCTCCAAGCAGCGAGCCAGAACTCGCGGTTTTCTGGACGTC
This sequence comes from Cladonia squamosa, assembly GCA_947623385.2. Lineage (NCBI taxonomy): Eukaryota > Fungi > Ascomycota > Lecanoromycetes > Lecanorales > Cladoniaceae > Cladonia > Cladonia squamosa. The sequence continues at coordinate 1,978,446 of OX392374.1, read as the reverse complement.
GGAAGTCCAATCTCGCTTTGCCTTCCGCGAGCGCTGTGCTGAAGGAGGAGTGTACCGCTCGACCAAAAGAGAACAGAGCACGCTCGAGCAAATCGCCCGAGACAGAGTGGTCACCTTGCTGCTTCGCGATCTCAGAGACTTGAAGCAGAGTTGAGATGTGATAAGGATTATATTGAAGCAACTGGATCATCCTCTGAGGATCCATTGACTCCACACATGTTTCGAATTGTCGTTGTACATCTTGATAAACATTACTGTGCACAAAGCGATATTCGATAGTTCCATCCTTCATCTTCTCAACCAACTCCATGCCAAGGCCTCCACTTGTGGCTTTTGGCCATTCTTCCTTTCCAAGGATGAATGGATTCCTTCGAAGGGCTAAACCTGCGAGACCCTGCCCACGCGAGGCGGGACTATAACGTCCGGCCAACGCTGCCCCCAAGTCAAGCTGCTGAGGGCCCCTGCCGCGCCGTCTCGGAGTACCCTCGGGCTCATCCTCATTTTCAAGAACCGCATTGCCAAATAATTGTTTCATTTCGTTGAGAGCATTCAGATATTTGGATTCGACGGCAAGTAGCCGGTATAATTGGAGATTAGCTTCGTTTATCTGCACTCTTATGGAAGCTCTCGGCTTGCTATTAGCCTCTGTAGACAAAGACTTCAATGCAAGGTCAATCTCGTCCAATTGCGAAGGTGTGCGAGTGCCCTGAGCTGCTTCGCCTGTAGTTCTGATATTGTCTGCTGATTTGGACTTCTTTTTCGTTTTCTTTTTCTTTGACTTGCTTTTTCCTTTTGCAGTGTCTGATGGCACAGGCTTCGCCTCTTGCCGCACCGTCTTGGGCTTTGATATGGTATTTTGGTCCTCCTCAGAGGATGTCATATCAGCCTTATCATCTTCACCTTCATCTTCATCGTCCACTTCATTAAGCATATCAAAGGCATTCAATGCTTTCGGCGCTGGTGCCTCATCTTGCTCTGACTCATCATCCAGCGAATCGACGTTGTCCAAGACATTAAGGTGCTTTTGGTGCTCTTGCTCCCTCTGAAGCTTACGAAGAGCTCTTGACGACATGCCGTATAGGCTCGAAGAGTCCCTGTGAGATGCTTGCTGTCTGAAGATGTAACGTGCAGTACTGATCGTGAGGTTACTAGATGGACTGGCGGGTGAAGTAGTAGTAGAATGATCTTTAGCTTCTATATGTAACAAGTTCTCTGTGTGTGTGAGGTGAAACCAAGTTGAAAGAAAATGTTGAAGCGGTTGTCGAGTTATGAAAGTGAGTTCAAAGTGAGGTCTATATTGATGAAACCTGCCTTACAATGACGAAGTAAACCGCTGTCTGTTTGCGATAGGGCTGACGGATAACTGCCGGAGCTTCAAGGCTTGGCGTTAAACTCACGCGATAACCCGCCAACAGCGACCTTGCAAAGTACCACCCCAGGCCCCTCAAAACTCTTAAGGGCTCTCCTCTGCAGCCAATCCCCCCCTTCCGCCCCACCTTGAGGGCTATCTGCTGCCTTTCCGCTCTTTTCGATGCGTCGAGCAGCTGCTCAGGCTCTTCGCTCTGCTCGACGCAGTCCATTCCGAAAAGTACTGCTCACAAGAGCTTTTCCCATCTCCCGAGCGCATCATGCTCTCAGTGAACGCTCAGCTTCCACTACCGCTCGGAGAGATGCTTCAACTCAGATCGTAAGGTCTTCAATGTACCTCCGAAACTTCTCCGTGGCTGCTCTCGTCTCGGTCCTCGCTTCAGGGGTATGGTACTATCAGCGGAGCCCAGAAGCCAGAGCATCAGTAAACAGTAGAAGCATCTCTACGTCTGGACCCAGTCTCTCAGCAACTCCATACCCTGCATTAGCCACTGCTTCGGGATCTGTCGCGGCTGCATCACCTTCTCAGACTGACATTCAGGTTCCGGAGCCTACAGTCGGATCTAAGCGAAGGGTGCTGACTGTGCATAACGACGAGTTCTACATTGAAGATCTCTCGGAGGATGCGCCATTGACTAAGCAAGCGGAAGACGAGGGTCTTAATAGGTCTGAAATGCTTACACCAGAGCAAGCCACTCAGAAGCTGCGAAAATCAGAAGAGTCGTACCTGGTTGGCAGAGGCAAAGGAGTGGTTCGCTATGACATTGTTCAAATTCCCAGCAACAACCCTATAGAAGATGACCATGCCGAAAAAATAGTTGAAGTGCCTCAATCTGTCACCCCGCCCCCTGCTGGCGCAACAAACAGTGATTGGATGTTTTGGGGCGTTTTCGACGGACATAGTGGCTGGACTACATCCGCGAAACTTCGACAAGTCCTGATATCCTACGTCGCTCGAGAACTGAACAACACCTACAAATCTGCTCTAGGTGACTCCTCTCTCAAGCTTCCATCACCGCAAGCGATCGACGCTGCGATCAAACGCGGCTTTGTCGCCCTCGACCATGAAATTGTCTATGCATCCGTTGAGAAGGTGAATAAAAATGGTACAAAGAATAAAGCGGCAGCGGCAGAACTATTGGCTCCGGCTCTGTCTGGCTCCTGTGCCCTCCTCTCTTTCTATGATAGCTCTTCGAAACTCCTTCGAGTAGCCGTCACGGGGGACTCGCGAGCTGTGCTTGGCCGGAAAAACCCATCGACGGGAAAATGGACCGCGACGCCACTGAGTGAAGATCAAACAGGTGGCACCCCCTCAGAAATAGCTCGTTTGCAGGAAGAGCATCCAGGCGAAGAGAATGTCTGCTACAGGGGCCGCATACTTGGCGGCTTGGAACCAAGTCGGGCATTTGGGGACGCAAGCTACAAATGGAGCCGAGAAGTACAGATGCGCATGAAGCAGTATTTCTACGCCCGAACACCAACAACACTACTGAAGACGCCGCCCTATGTCACCGCTGAACCAGTCATCACGACAACCAAAGTCGAGCCTGAAAAGGGAGATTTCGTCGTCTTAGCCTCAGACGGCCTATGGGAGATGCTTACCAATGAAGAGGTCGTCGGCCTTGTCGGCCAATGGTTAGAGGCCCAGTCCCAGGCTGCAGGTAGTGGCAACAGCCCTACTGCATGGGCGAAGTCCTTCTTCAGTAGCGCTAACAAGGAGCTTCCCGTTGAGAAGCCCAAGCGTGACACAACCGACGTTGACGGACAGCGCGCACCGATACGACAGCTGCAATGGCAGATCAAGAACACTGATGAGAGATTTGTGGTTGAGGATAAAAATGTGGCTACACACTTGGTGCGCAATGCATTGGGAGGCAAGGACAGGGATATGGTGTGTGGACTTTTGACGCTGGTCAGTCCGATGTCGAGAAGATATAGGTAAGCATCTCAACCAAAGCTGCTGCTCTCGGAGCTCTACTAACGGACCCTTACAGAGACGACCTCACAGTCGAAGTTATCTTCTTCGGCGAAGGTGACAGCAGCGGAGACGTAGTGCTGAACACCGAAGCTACCGCACCAGGGTTAGGTGCCAAAGCAAAATTATGATCAACGATTATACGATTCGGCTATACATCATCGTCCGTCTTATCTAAAAGCATTTGGCTGGCAGCAATTCGTTTTCATGAAGCATCGCATATACCCATTACCGCCTAGAATGCGTTCTACTAGAGGGTTCTGGCGTTGAACAAGAGTTGCAAGGCGTTGTCTATCTCGCTGTATGCGTTTGTCTGTAATACTAGCATTAGCCAGTGGAGCTGAGAGCCATCGAGGCGTTTCATTTCAAGTGGTGTTGTGTTATATATCGGGGCCAATCTTGCCCTATCTCACTGCAAACGTTCAATATCTTGAATCCTTAGTGCTACCAATTGCTCCTTTTTGGTTCGATTCAGAGCGATTGGCCCCGGCAAGCCTGAAAAACTTTTGAAGCCCAGCACTCTCGCTTTGTACTCATTTCCCTCAAGGTCTCCTACTGCGCTGCCGCCTTACCAAAATCGCTCGCCCCTTGTACTGCGACGATTTGATCCCGTCCCCGATACGGTAGTAAGATGGAGGGACTCTTGCTGCTGGATGCTCACTCAAATCTGCTCCAGTCCTTTGAGTCAGCTCTTGCAGACGCGGCAATTGCAGCTTCGGAGCTCGTGTATTAGTGAATAGTTGAAGCCGAGGCAACTATATCTAATGCATTCCTATGCTGAGTTGCTATTTCTGGGGAGAGTCCTACAGCGCTGTCGCCAGCAGTGCAATTTTCTGGGTCTAATGCTGACCTCGGATGCACGCTCCGTAGTGAGGCTTTCAGATCGCAGTGAGAGACACTGGCTCTTTGCTGCGGTCATCATCTGGCTCGCAGCGTTCCCTACGTTCAGGGATGGCGTGACTTGCTCTTCCCCTTCTTGGATGAACGCAAGTCTTGCATCCGTGGACCACGGTATTGCTGTTTTTTCACGTCAGGCCGCAAAGATAAGGGAGCGTTCTGATCTCTGGCCGGCATCCACTTTCGTAAGATAAGTGCAGTACTATGCTCATAAACACTGGTGGAAATCCAATACAGAAGCATTGCGCTAGGAAACTGGAGCGTAGCAGGACCAGCTGCAAGAGCGAGGACCTCGGTGGTCCGTTGGAGGCGAAGTTGTTTCTTGCGGAGATTGGGGGTTTCGGGATCTTTCGCATATTCCTTCGCTATATCTTCCATTCTGGGTTTAAAGACTACATTAATAGAGCCATAACCACGCCGGGCACGGATGAAGAGGGTAATTGAGAGCATGAACGGTAGTATTAAATACGGATCAGCTCCTTGAAGGTTCGTGAACCACGGTACCCCCTCTGTGGCGAACGAGCGTTCCACAAAAGCTGAGGTTTCAGGGAAGCCTGAATAGTCTCGTTTGCCCACCACTGATCGGACCAAACCTATAAACCCTTCTTCCGTTCCTGTCATTCTTCGTATAGTCTCCATCATCACATACCAAATAGGGAATTTGGTAAACACGAGCCAAAGCTTCCAATGCTGGCAGTTGTGGGTTTTACGGACCGTAATACAAGCATCATGGAATAGACCATTGATCGTCTTTCTTCTCTCAGCCCAAGTCCTGTGGGCGTCCTCCCTCATAACCTTATTCTCCAATTTCAATCTCGCTTCAACTAAATGAGTGTCTAAAGCTCGTTGGCGTTGCAAGATTTTGTGAGTGTAGTAAGCGATGGGGCCTCGAGTGAGACCGAAGACGAAGGCAGCAGTGACTGGTATGGTAGCTGCCCATGGTAGACCCGTGATACTGTGAACACTTTCGAGGACTGAATGAGCCGGGCTGCACACGTCGAGGAATGAACGGCTTGGAGTTGCATGGAATCCACGAGTGTTCGGGACCAAGGATGGGTTGGATCTGTGAAGTCTTTGGCGAAGCACGGCGTTATGTGTTGATTTGGTGGGAAAGCTAGGGGCTCTCAATGATCTTATGTATAGAGAATACGCTCTAGCCATGGATTCAATGGCTTCAAACCGAAGGAACTTAATACTCGTCAGAGTCTTCCATCGAATTAAATTCCTTCGAGCTCAGAAAATCAACACAGGCTCGGCCCGGCACTGGGCCCGATCCCGCGACGGGGCGACCAGCCCTACGACATTGGTGGCTTGGCAACCCCAAAGGCGACAGAATTCCGCCCCCAGCCCTGCCGCTTTAGCGAGGGAGCTAGGTGAGCACAATAATGAGGGCATTCGTTTGTCCATGTGGTAACATACTTAACTTATTTAGCGACGCTGAAAGCAATAGCAAAGGTCATCTATCTACTATCCTACCCTAATATCATAGCTTTGGTCCCTCCTCGCGTGATCATAGAGACACAAGACAAAATGACGATAATGAAAGGGAAATTAATTGTTACGGGAATGATCGATAATCGAAATCAGAAGGGATGAGAAAGAGAACTGATTGTCAGGTACAACGCCTAGAGACCCTCCTCGACCTTCATATTGACAATGTCCTCCCATCATGCTGATGCTATAACTGCACGCTCGTTCGGGGCCGCGGACTCTTCTACCGTGACCGGTGCAACCACGAAATCTGCTACTTTCTCAACGTCCCCGTTGAAGGTTTTCTGTGTAAGAAACTCAGCCACACATCTGATAGGAAAGGAGAAAGTACCCATGAAAGCTTACCTCCGCATCTGCAACGCTCTTTTTGGTAATCACATTAGCGCCCGGATACCAATTCACTGCCGTCAGAACCCTATTATCACACAACACACAAATTAGGATATGAAAGCTTGGATGATTGAGAGAATGGCAAAGACAGAGAGCACGTACCCAAGCTTGTCAGTTGTCTTCATGGCATCGATGACTCTTAGAATCTCCTCAGTGTTACTCCCGGTAGTGGGGGGGTAGCTGAAGATAAGCCGGATTTCTTTGTTGTTGTCGATGATGAAGATATCCCTGATACTTTGGGGAACTTTGCCAGTATCGACGACGCTCTGATCGACCCTGTTATTGGCAGTGAGTTGTGGCGTTAGCGACGAGAATAATAATGGCCAGGATAAATGACGTGTCCAGTCTTCAAAAGAGGTTTGCCATTTCCAAGGCTGAACCATCAATGACGGCTTCATCTTGCTTGGGAAGTTTCAAAGTAAATATACTTACATGTCGAACTTGTGAGCTATCTCCTTCCCAGGATCTGCGATGAAAGGAATGATGATCTCTTTGGGAGTTATACCCTGGATTTCTTTGATCCACTCATGGTTCGCCTCGGTTGTGTCCGGAGCAAGGACAATGAGTTTCACGCCTCGGTTGTCAAACTCAGGAACAAGGGTTTGGTAGACGGTAAGTTCTGTAGTTGAGACAGGGTTTTCTGCAGACCACGATAGAAGCCAGTCAGCGGACAGCCGCTCAGGGAAGGGGGAGTGGCACTCAACGGTTTGGCTGAGAAAAGAGAACGACCCATTTGTCCTATAATCGGCCAGTGTTCCAACGTTAGTGTTTGTAGACTTCGAAATGGGGTGGTGTGATTGGAGAGCTCTTCACCCCAATGAATTCATAGAAATTGATGGGTCCCTACACGCGAAGCATGAGCATGCTTGATCGCTGAAGGTTAAGGTGGGAAGGTCTATGCATACGAGGGTTGTTTGAGCATCGAAGTTGGGTGCTTTGTCACCAATTCGCAGCCTATCACGTGTACACTGATTAGCATCTATCGATGGTTGAACTTGGGAGAAGACATGGTTGGGTACACACCCCATTGTGCTTTTTGATTTCTGAAAGATACTGCGTTGAATGGATTGATCCGAATGGTTTAGGCAATGTCTGCGGTCTGGTTGTAATGTGGGGAGTTGGAGAGTGGTGGTCAGGATGATATGGGCCCATACTCGGCACTCTCTCTATATATGCTTGAAGCCATCTGTGATGTGAAAGCATGTCAGCGGCAATTCTCCTCCTCGTCTATTTGCCTCAAGGGCTGGCTGGATAAAGCGATTCCCATCGGACTCTGTTTCCTGGACCGACCGCCAATTCCGGACCATCACATCGCAGCTTCACTTATCGCTTGAGTATTCCATGTTTGGCTTTCCAGCTCCGTGTCTACACTACCGTCCTCTCCTCCATTACGAGTGTCCTATTCGTCAAGGATTAGATGAAATTCGGCACACGGTCTTGAGAGAACCCGAATGCCCACTAGCTTACGCGTTGCATTCAGCTCCTCTCCACAACGCCATTACGCCACAAATCGCCTATTTCTCCGGTAGCGCCATAATTCTGTTATTCTCGCATAGAGATATAATCTAATGATTCGAGGCTTACTAGTTCTCTATCGCCTACTTGCCGACTTCCGACTTATTCTCTGATCCTAATATAGAATTTGATTGGCCAGTTTGGACTAAAAACACACTCACGATCACGCCATATCGTGCTTGGTATATTTGTTATCAAGAAGATCTTCATCAAGACTATTGGTCAAATCTGTACACGGGCACAGCATCAAGCAACTCGAATAATGAAGGAATAGTAAGGGATTCAAATGCGGCTGGGCTTATGACATGCAGCTAAACAATGCTTGTTCAAAACCCGGCCCGCTTTAACAGGTGCACATTTTAGCAATTCTGCATGGACGTGCCTGAGGTGCATGCCGCTCGTGGATCCTGCAGCCCATCAATGCTGGTTCGAGACTCGGCCCGCTTTGACAGCTGCACGTGCTAGCAATCATGCATGGAAGTGCCTGTGTTGCATGCCGTTAGTGGATCCTGAGTGCTATGGCTGGCAGCATTCTATCCATGGTGCTTCGTGGCCATCCATCTCATCGCCGCTATGTGTCGCCATTGGTAGCGAGTAGCATCATCGATGGATTCTAATGCTCACTAACATCTGCATAAAGACGGAGTTGATCGGGGACAATCCCCAAAAGTAAGCGAGTTCTTCTCAAACCTCACTTCCACCATCTCGCTGACGCCCCCATCCACGGCTAGCACCTATCATTGGTGGACGATAGTGGCGATGAGGTGGGCGAGGCAGTCCATGGAGTATCCACGAACGCCATGCAACACCTGTACGTCTTTCTTCTAGGCTACTGTCCAATGATGATTCTCATTCATGACTCCACTTTACTCACTCAATCGTTAGTAGAGTCGGAGAAGCTCGCAGTGCACAAGCTCACCACTCATGTGGGAAGGTCGATCTTTCTCCCTTTAGATAGGCTATACCACAGGAAACGCCCCATCACTGCAGATGGCGTATCACAACAAGCAACGTGTTTTCAGGTCACATTAAGCACAGTTACCCCGCAGGCACTGTATCACTACAGACAACAACCTTGCCGTGGGTATGGTGGGAAACGACAGCCATTAGTGGAGGGTTGGGTGCGAAAGAATGGAAGCGCCCAAGACTCACGGCAGAGCTGAGTATGAAAATCAGGTTCCCAATCACCTTAAGGGTAGTACAAACGGATCGAACAAGATAATCAGCTCAACATTCAAGCCACAAAATTAGCGAATATAACATGAGCAGGTGTGTGAGAAGGCTTCAAGAGATCCGACATACAGAGCTGAGACGGATGTTGTATGCGGGAAAAGTGGGGCCTAGAGCAGATACGCAGCTCAACAAGAGCTAATGTAGGTTGCGTGTACCTTCTCGTTTAGAATTCCCTGAGGGCATGCATAACCGAGTATAATATATAAAGCCTTAACATTTAATGCGTGGCTCTGTTCTTGTTGTGTATCTTTTCAAACAGTCTTACCATAACAACTCAGCAGCAGCAGCAAACAACATCCCTTTGAACAACCACTAGTATTGTGCAAGAGACAGAAGCCACAAGAATAATAAGCTATGGTAAGTCACATGAACTCTGCTGATATAGAACGCTACACGCAAATCGACCGCTTATCATTTATATCTAAGGGTTACTGCGGCTCCTGTGGAGGATGTGGTTGGAGCTGTGGACGGGTTTGCGGTCGCTGTGGAGGCTCTGGAAGAGACCCTTATTCCAGACCCCGTTGCTGCAACTGTGGGGGTAGGGGGGTGATCTGGTGCGGCGGGTGTATGACAAGATGCTGGAATTGTTGTGGGACTGGCTTTCAACGCTAGGTAATTCAGTCTTATTATTCATTGCTTCATGGTACTTGCATTTGTTAACAATCAACTTAGTGAGGTGGTATATTGTGCTTCTTGTTGAAAGGGAGCTCGATATTGTTCCTTCAAGGACGGAAAATGAATCAAGGATATGTTCTTGACACCCAAGGGGTTGTTTTTTGCTGTTTTGAGCGAAGAGGTATGAACTTTGTCTATCCGCGGGTTTCAGCCAGGAAACCTCCAAGTTGTCAAATTGGATGCTTCCGTTGTGGGTTGGAATCGTTTGTACATGGGGACGCGTCTGATGGGAGTGCAATTGGCTATTAAACATCGCTTTTCTCACCGACTCTGTATGAAATCTTTTATAGTAGTCTATTAAGCTTAAGTACGGCGGAGCAAACTAAGCTGTATACAGAGTACGGCGCACCATTAATAGCAAGCCGCCATAGTAAAGTTGCCAGCTTTAAGTTCAGCCCTGTAGGGCTTCTCGGTTGATCGGTGTTTTCAGGTTGAACCCTTCTATTGCTAAGCTAAGGCCTATGACGCTAAATTCGAGGACATCTAAGGTGCCTACTGCAGGCTACCATCTCATGAGGACTTTGTTCACCTGCCAGCAGGTCGCAGTATATCTGGTAACTTGTATTACCTAGCCTTACCTAAGGCATGCGGGCCTCTGTCATTGCTGCAACATAATTTGCAGCTACATTACCGCTGAATGGACGAAGTCAGCTTGGTGTGGGCGATTTACTTCGCCTTCCTAGCTCTCACGGTAGTCCTGCTGCCCCAAAGTATCAGATTGCATGGTCTACTTCTCATCTCAGCTGTATTTGCAACTCCATTCCTGGGCAGGCTTGCCGCAAGGCTCCTAGGATGGCGTCTTTTACGAACAACCAAAGCTCGAAGGGACGCGATCTTAGCTACGAGGAAGCGGGAAGATGAGGGACATGTCGAGAAACGACGCTTTTTGTCAACGTCAGAAGATGCAGACTGGGTCGAAGTGGAGAGCCATCCTGCTGGTAGTGCTCCAAACGGTGGACAAGCATCGGATGAGTGGGACGGAATCGTGGGTTTCTTACATCCATTTTGCAACGCTGGGGGAGGGGGTGAAAGAGTACTCTGGGCGGCTATTAAAGCGACACAGAAGCGCTGGCCAAATGCTATCTGCGTCGTGTATACTGGAGATCATGATGCAACGAAGCCAACAATTCTGGAGCGAGTGGCGCAGCGGTTCAATATTCATCTTCACCCTCCAACGGTCATTTTCCTCTACCTTCAAACGCGAAATTTGGTACTATCATCTACATGGCCGCATTTCACTCTGCTCGGCCAAAGCCTTGGCTCTCTCGTCATGGCTTACGATGCCTTTTCTCTTCTTGTGCCGGACATTTTCATCGATACGATGGGCTATTCCTTTACCTTGGCTTTTTGCAAGCTCCTTTTCCCAAATGTACCCACTGGCGCATATGTACATTATCCCACGATATCTACAGACATGCTTAGCTCTCTTGACGCCGAGACCGAAAAAGGGGTCAACGCAGGGACTGGGAAAGGCTTCAGAGGTTTTGTAAAGCGGCAATATTGGCATGCGTACGCCTCGCTTTACAGCTTGTCAGGACGCAACGTCGATGTGGTCATGACGAATTCCTCTTGGACTCAAGCTCACATACAATCGCTGTGGGGTCCAAAGCGTACCAAGCGGCGAAAACCTCATGCGGTCGAGGTGGTTTTTCCTCCTGTGGCTGTGGATGAACTAGAAGCGGCGATTGACCTTGATGGACCCAAAGCGGTACCGAGAGAGAAGATTATACTTTACGTTGCACAGTTCAGACCAGAGAAGAATCATGATCTTATCCTTCGATCGTTCGCTAGGATGCTAAAGCCAGACCTTAAGGATGCTAAACTTGTTTTGGTGGGCTCAGTGCGAGACGATGACGATCGGAAGAAAGTATACGCTCTCCGCCTCCTTGCTCACGACCTGAAGATCGAGGACAATGTACAATTTGCATGCGACGCGCCATGGCCTGACGTCCTCAATTGGCTTCGGAAAAGTTGGATTGGGGTTAACGGCATGTGGAATGAACACTTTGGCATCGGTGTTGTGGAGTACCAAGCTGCTGGCCTGATCTGCGTAGTTAATGATAGCGGAGGGCCAAAAGCTGACATCGTGATAGATTATGACGGCGGACCAACAGGTATGTTGAGCCGAATGTCCATCCATTTGTCAGTTGTCCTAAAATTGACTGCAGGTTTCCATGCAAACACAGTATCAGAGTACGCCGCGAGCTTTGCTCAAGCATTCTCGATGTCAGAAGAAGCAACATTAGAAATGAGAAAGCGGGCACGAGCCTCAAGCAAGCGATTTACAGAAGAAATGTTTGCCAAAAAATGGGTAGAGCAGCTCGATAAACTTATAGATATACAGCGCAGAGCGCCAAAATAGATCAACGGATACCAGGAATACTGGTCTCGGCCTGATTCCTCACCTTCAGGCTTCATCTTCCCACTTTCCCCCTTTTATTCGGTGTCTCCAAATCATATATCCCAGCAACCCCACCGTAGCCCCCATCCCGCAACTCCCCACCTGCACCCTCCACCCCGCCTTTCTCCCCCAGCTACTAGTAGCCAATGCAATCGCCCCGGCGCCTGCACCAGCAACGCTCCACGTATCCACCTCAAGCTGTCCATTGTTCTCCAGTAACCTCCAACTCCGATCTTTCCACTCGATCTCCTCCCTACCCCACATCCTTGCTATCAACCCGACCGCAAGTACGCCAGTTGCGATGGTTGCGCCGGTACCCGTGGAGCGGAGGAGGCTGGCGGCGAAGGGAGGGGTGAGGGAAGGGGAGGAGGAGCGCCGACGAAGGAGTAGATGGCGCGCTGTGCCTATGATAGGGCCGATGAGGGCACCTGATTGAAAGCCCCGGAAGAGGACGTGCGTGGCGAGAATGGTGTGGGCATAAGGTTGGTCTTCTGCGTAAGGGGGATGGGGCCAAAGGCGCGACATTGCGATGTCTAGCTTTGGTGAAGCAGGTAGATGCTCTTTATCTGGATGAGAGCTTCAAGCTTCGAATATGACGGTAGACCTAGAGAGGTTGGAAGCCATGGTGGACTGCTTTTCACATTGTTGGCGTCCATTCAGGCAGGCTATCTGTGCCTTTTCAAGCGTCATCTTCAGGTGGGGTACGGAGTAACAAATGAGGCCGGGCGCAAGAATTGCTTTTTTGGCTGTTGGCGGCCGCTCGCGATACGGTCACGTGGCTGTTGTCGTCCCAACGACTGTTTTCTAAATAAACGCGCAAGCTCCAGCCACTCAGCCAATCATCGCACTGGATGTTGGCAAATCTTGAGCTGTGACTTTGCAGTGGTCTCGACTCCATGCATCTAAGCGAGCGTCTGTTTACCAACTGTCTGTTGGTGACTTCTAGAACGCCCCACATTGTAGGAGAAACGCCCCACCAACCTCCTTCCACCTATCCCCTCAAAACACTAGGGATCTGATATACCAGCCATTACAATCGACGAGCAGCATATCCTCCTCAGACTTACACATCTGCTAAGGCTGCTGGAGTATGAACAGGTGAATAGTGACATTGGTAGCAGGGTGCTGCCTGCGAATCTCATAGATGGCGACATTACCTTACAATCCCACGCAGATCTTATCGTCACCCAAAGCGGACGACATCTTATATCTTATCCAACCGCCAACATCATCCTCAGAATCAGCTCAATTGCTAGCACTGAATATAAATAAGACGCTGGACCCTACAAGTCTCCCATATTCAACGCTTTCGCCCACGCTCCCCTTCCTCGATGGAGTCCAGAGTGGCAATGCGTACACACCAGCGATAGATGATGAGGGCAATATTCTTGTGTACACAGGAAAATGCGAAGATGCAGCGCAGGGCCCAACGCTCTGGCAATTCACTCCGTTAAACGGTGGATCAAGCATAAATGGCACGTGGAAAGAGTTAGACCTTGCATCAGGAGGACTTGATGAAAATGACAGTCTTGATGGGGCCAACTATCTGGCCTCAGCAATCGCTTTCTCAAGCACGAGGAATGGCACTTCGGATATGTTTATCTTCGGAGGGATGTGCCCTAATTCCACAGGGCTAACAGCAGATAATTGGACGCAATCTGCCAATTATTCAAATACGATGTTGACCATCGAGCCTTCAGAATCTTCGTCAACCGCGGTACCAGTCTACAACCTAGGTATATCGTCAAGCAGGGGGCCACCGATAGCGGAGGCAGGCTTTTCCATTACACCACTTCAGCCTACTTTCTTCGATTCGGGAAGTAGCAATGAAACTCAGTCGCAGAACCAGAATTTCGTCCTCCTTGGCGGCCATACTCAACAAGCCTTCATCAACATGTCGCAAGTAGCATTGTACTCGTTGCCAGAACAAAGCTGGAGCTTCATATCTGTCGACGCGCCTCCAGTAGAACCAAATACGGATCTTGCCGAGCGAAGTCAGACGACTATCGAGTCAAGGTCTGGCCATACCGCAGTACTCACATCAGATGGTAAACGAGTCTTTGTATTCGGCGGTTGGGTTGGTGATCTTACACAGCCAGCGGACCCCCAGCTGGCAGTCCTTGAGCTCGGGGAAGGCTATGGTGGTAGCGGCGATTGGCAATGGAGCATCCCAAGCCAGACAGGGGCAGGCCTTCCATCTGGAGCAGGGATTTACGGTCATGGAGCTACAATGCTTCCCGGCGACGTTATGCTGGTTGTAGGTGGCTACCAGATACCGGCATCGGGTGGGTCACGGAGGAAGAGGGCAAACCCTCCTCTCAGCTCTACGACGTACCTCTTCAACACTACATCAAACACATGGATCACAGGCTACTCTCGGGCGAATGTCAGCGCGGGACATCCGCCGCCAAAAGGAGCCAGCGCAGACATTGACACCGCAGCCAAGCGAGCGGGACTTGGAGCAGGTCTTACTTTGGGCATCTTGGCAATAATAGCTGTAATTGCAACATACTTCTGGTATAACCGGCGCTTGAAAAGACGCAGAGCTGCTCGTGAGAACGAATTGCGTAATTTGGCAGGTGGCGCACATCGCCTCCAATTGTCCGGATCTAGTGTGAATGGTAATAACCAACGTCAAAGTGAGATGACGACAGTGGACTGGGTCGAGGAGACAGGTCCTCATCGACTGGCCCGTAGCGAACCCGAAGCTGAGAGGACAGGCTTGTTGTTTGAAATTCCTAGCCCAACGCGAGGGCTGCGTCGATCCCTGCAGACTCGAGGAGTTTATCAGCCAACGTTCCGCTTTGAAGATGGTCGCCGTAACCCAGGTTTTAGCACCATCCATCCGATCGACGAGAGAGACGAATATGATGACAACCAGGCACATATGGGTTCCTCAGGGCAGCATGAGGTGCTACAAAGGGATGATTACAACATCTTGAGCAATGTGCCAGTTTTAAACCCATTCAATGATCCACTCGATCGCTCAAGAACGCCGTCCCCACAGTCTCCTCAGGACAGAGAGATTGAGATTCGAAGTTGGGTCAATGACTGGGCAGCAGCGGAGGCAATTATGCACCAGAATGCGGGGCGACTTTCACCTGACAAGAACGATCGGACTTCGTCAACGCTCAGTGATCAGTCAGCGAGGTCAGGCTTATCTACTCACTCAAATCAGTATTCTGCTGGCGGCATCAGCAGAAGCATATCACAGCGTTCAGCAGCCCTATTCGGCTCCACCCCATTTCGCTCAGCAAATGACACGACTCCGGCCAATCATCAACAAAACACAGGGCAGCGAATCAATCCGGATCATCGTCGATCCCAGTCTCTGAGCCTTTTCCCAGCGCAGCGGCGTGCCGCTACTCCTGATACTTTTGCCACTGCTGAGACATCTTTCTCTCAGATGCAGGCTGAGGGCGAGGCCTTACTTGGCCGACTTCCAGACTCCGGTGAACCATCGCCAACAAGAACCCAAGGTCGATCAAGAGGGTGGATGGGGAGCGTACGGCGTGTATTCACAGGAGCAGAACGAAGTGCTTCAACGTCTCCCGAAAACAATGCTAGCACATCATCATCGCCAGTAAAGAGCAATTACACAGAAGGTGGGATACCGAGACGAGCAGCAAGCACAGGTGCGATGCTTTGGCAAAAACGACAAGGAGCAAAAGACTGGGATGCTGAAGGTCCAGAACAAAAGAGAGAAGAACATGGGGCAATTGACCAGGGCACCAACGATGAAGAATGGGATGTCGAGTCGGCAGTAGAGAGAAGGGTAGTGCAAGTGATGTTTACAGTGCCAAAGGAGAAGCTTCGAGTAGTCAACAATGGCCCGGATGGAGACGGCGAATCCACTTTGAGCACGGAAATGAAGGACGCGGGCGAAGGAGGCGATGACCATGAGAAGCGAGAAGGAAAGGGAGAAGAATAAGGCATTATTGCGATCAAGGCGTAGTGTGCAGCGATTGAAAGCAAGCCTTCGGTTCAATTGACTATTACATACTTGTAGGTAGGAAAGGGCTGATTGACTATATGGGAAGGATCTTTTTTCAGCGATGCTAGCGAGCGTGATTTAGGTGCAGATCAGTCACGGGTATACAAATGCCTCACATAATGACATTCGTGTCAAAGTCCTGATCATACCAGCTCAACATCAATTCACGACCGTGCGGACAACAAAAGGAGAAGTCTGCCTCATATCGAAGTTACATAGCGGATAATGGGGCTGTGCAAGGCGACTGGGCCGCAGCAATCCAGTGACAAAAATGATGAAACGAATTGTTGAAATGATACTAAAGGAGGCTGAGTCGTTTTAGTACCCCTGGAAAAAGATCGTAGTCAGCGAAGGACGTCTAGCTGGTTTCCATGAAGCTTCTGCCGCACACGCAGGTAAGGTGATGATGGTGGTGAGGGTGTTCGGTGATCGAGTACAGCAGTACACCTACAGTAGTTGCCGGTCAGCGTCCGCTATCTATCCTCCGCTTCGCCTCCTCCAAGCTAGCAAGGATCCTCATCCTTCGACCGTTTTAGGGCTGCAACTGTAGGCGCTGCGACCACTTACCACCAGATCTCTCCTGTGCTCTTGTCTCCCTAACCGCCAGATGTTCTATCTTGGGCAAACTGCATACTTGATGACTTGACGTCTAAAACTCGGACAGCCAACATAAGAGCGACTTGGTGTCTGACAGCTTC
Source organism: Cladonia squamosa (assembly GCA_947623385.2). Taxonomy (NCBI): domain Eukaryota; kingdom Fungi; phylum Ascomycota; class Lecanoromycetes; order Lecanorales; family Cladoniaceae; genus Cladonia; species Cladonia squamosa. The sequence goes on along the minus strand of OX392374.1, from coordinate 1,961,809 downwards.
CATCGCAAGCGCATCCCTCCCCACTATCGATTAACACTGGCGCAAGACACACCCACATCCGACCCCCAATCACAACCCAAGCCTTACAGGAGAACAGGTATGGCGGACTCTGTCCTCAAATGTGTCATACTACTTTGCGCAGCCTCAAGGCTTAGATCCATGTCCCATATTCCCCTTTGCGGACACAGAAGCTAACTCATTGGTGGTCATGACTAGGACTCTACGCAAACTAAAGCGCACCTTCACATCATCACATCAAGTCCTTCGCTCTACATATACTAAACCTTGGGAGGACTTCACTGCCCGTCACCTGCCGTGCGCGCATTACGAAGGACCAATATCAATTCCATATACCTTCTCACATCACGAGATCCACGAGGCTACGCTAAAGTCTCTTTGACGGGCAGTTAAAAGAAGGCTCGGACCTGCCGAAGCTCGAGCTCGAGCTCCAGCCGATACACTCAATTGAGCTCAGAAGTACTCGCATCGAGCTAGTACTTGGAGTGCTGTAACAAGGGCTGAATACCTTTGAAACACCATCCCCATCGCAACTTGAAACAAACGCCGATCCTCAGCACCCGCCACCGCTCTCAGCAGTCGTGGTGAAGGGGGCATTGCTAAGCAGCGACTTTATTATCTAAGAGACTTTACTCCAACTACAGGTGCATAGCCTCCTTCAAGGACGATATCCTGATCGAAGATTGGTACAGATCCCCAGAGAGCCCCACGCTGTTTTGGGGCTTCGTCCACAGCCATTGTATACCCGGCAACCTGTCTCAATCGAGTGCCTCAGCCCTCCCAGAGCAGCGCTCAGAGTATATCTTCAAACACGATGGAAGGCCATCGTGGGAGGTCATCCTCCGCCGGACACCAACCCAATCGGCGTATAAGTCAATCGCCTTCGCCTCTCCACAACCAAGCTTCTCCCACCGATCTGTCAGCTTCTGCGAACTTTTCACAAACCTTTAATACCAACATATCACCAACTGCTGAGTCAAGCATACAATACAATCTCTCTAATTCGTACCTCAACGGTTCGGCGCAGCAGCAAGCATTCCAGCAGCACGTGCTCCCCAGCAACGATTTCAACGATACCGGTTTCGGGCAGTCATTCCAACAGAATGGTCTAGATTCTACCTTCCAGCAAGAGACCTCGCATATAAACGGTCATCAGGCAAATCAATCATTTCAGCAGGAAGCTCTTAGCCTCAATCCTAACTACGAAGCATACCCCCAGCAGCAGGACTTTATTGGGAAGCAGGGTCAGAACTTCGATTTTCTAGACCCTCAACTAGAAACAAACGACCAGCAACAAGGACACATCAACCCCGCAGACCTCATGAGTGATATGTCATCGCCGCAGAACATGGCTCCGACTCCACCAAACCTCATGCCGCCTTCGAGGCACTCCTCAGGTCCAACGTCTCCAATTGCCAATCAAGGCCATCAATGGTCTCCTAGTCATTCTCGACATGCTTCTGCTTCTCTAGATCCCTCTGCGGCTTACAACAATGGTCCGCAGCAAGATTGGCAAGGGATGCAGTTCCAGACCCATCGCAGAACGCATTCGGATGCCCCTTCTGATGTATCTTCATCAGCGGCCCCTTCTCCTTTCTTACCCCAACAAGACAGCTTTGAGAGCTTCGAGCCAAGCCCGTCTCCCTTATTGAATGCGCAGCAGGATCCTCAGGTCTTCGAGAATGGCCTCGGCATTGAGCATTTCAGCATTTCGGATGCTCGCCACCAAGGTCATAGTCCAATGCATAGCCCTTTCGTGTCCCCACGCATGTCTCCTCAACCTGGGCTAGGGCTTGCACAGGATACCAGCTTTATGCCTCTACAGAACCCAAATAGCAATTTCAATGGGGCACCAGGATCCCAGATATACACGTCTGAGTCATACCCATCTGAATCCTTCCCCCCTTTTCAGCCTGAAGAGCGACTCGGCTCCAATGATATGGGTCAAGCGACTCAGATGGCACCACCCGAGATCAACGTACAATTGGCTCCCAACCCACAGCAATCCAGCTTTGACGTTCCAACGAGACCTGAAAATGATTTTAACGGTTTAAGTCCTCCTGACACCAGAGGTTAGTTTCTCTTCGTCGAAAGTCACATCATTTGCTAACACACATCTCAGGCCGTAAGGGTGGACGCATCCGTGCAAAATCAGACACCTACATCTCCCGCCCAGTAACTCCATCGTCGAATGCCGCCACCTTAGGTTCAAACGACTCTTCCGTTGACCGGCGTCGTTCTCTCTCGCCTGGTTACGGTCCTGCATTCTCCCCTAATATCTCGCGTGATACATCTCCAGCACGAGGAACACCTTCTCGTCGTTCATCCACCAACTCAATACCCAACCGCGATTATATCCTTGAATTAGCCGACCCTAATCGGCCTCCAGCTAATGGCAATGAAAAGCGTGTCCAGAAGCACCCCGCCACATTCCAATGTACTCTATGCCCAAAAAAGTTCACCCGTGCCTATAATCTCCGATCTCATCTTCGTACACATACCGATGAGCGTCCTTTTGTCTGCACAGTTTGCGGCAAAGCATTCGCTCGTCAACACGATCGCAAGAGACATGAAGGATTGCACAGTGGGGAAAAGAAATTCGTTTGCCGAGGTGAGCTCGGCACTGGAGGTAGCTGGGGCTGCGGCAGACGGTTCGCCCGTGCAGACGCACTTGGCAGGCATTTCCGAAGTGAGGCTGGCAGAGTCTGCATTAAGCCTTTACTGGATGAAGAAGCCATGGAGCGCCAGCGTCAGTACGACGAGCAAATGATGAACCAGAGCATGCAAGCCGGCGGTATGCAACCCCAGCCGCCAATGAATACCAATATGCAGAATGGAGGCTTCACTTTGCCAGCCGCATTGCTCTTACAGTATCCTGCTCTCCAACAATTGCAATGGGATCAGCTTGGTCAGGGTGGAGATGATGATATAAGTGGGAGGAGTAGCTTCGATGCCAGTAGTGGTGGCGAGTTTTACGAGGAGCCTGATGATGGCGGATATGTGAGCGGTCCCGGGACGGCGTATGCAACGGGTAATACTTGGGAGGCCGACATGAATAATCGAGATTGGGCAAGTGATTATGAGGGAAGATAATGGGGGAAAAACAATGACGGATATGAGACAAAGGATTTTCTTTAATGTCAGCACTCATCATCGGGATGAATTATACCATTGCTGTTGGGTTTATCGATAGTTTTCATCTTATGCAAGCTATCCAGGGGAAGAAGCACAGCATTGGCGTTGGCATGAAGGTTGGCTTATGATGCTGTATTCTCTACCCTACGAGCATTCGTAGGGTGCCCATAGACTTTCTTTCCTCCATGTAACTTTTAACGGGCGAGCACTTGTTGGCTAGGATTTGGGTAGATACTTAATTCGCTTTGTCTCATGGCTAATCGAATAATTCTCATGTTCAACAAGCTGTTCGATGTCAATGTCATTCCATGTTCCTATGCAATAATCTGTAGCCCAGGTTAGCCTATCTCACCATCTACGTATGTAAAACATATGACCTGAGAATGCTTGGAAGTATCACAATACTGGTTTCGGTTTTTGAAGGGAATAAAGATACTGTAGTAGTCTTGGTGGTCTATGGCCGGAAAGCAACGGGATTTTAGGAAGACTAGTGCCAAGCAGCTTGGGCATCCAGGCAGAGGCCACCACAGCTACAGGTAACGTTTCAGAAGTACAGCAAATCTATGAGAGAAGATGATGTCTATCCTCCATAATAACTGATCTTAGGCACGTATCATAGAGAAAGGGCGGTACATCGGTTATCGGCCGAGCCTACACCGTACTACCGGGGGAGGCCAGAACCGGATTTTGATGCCAAGACTGCAAGCCTCTTCAGCTGGACAAGGACTCTAAGGAGAGCCCAATGCCCAATCCGATTCAGGGGAAATACGACACGGTGCGACTTCTCCAGAGTGATAATATTTGGCGGCCCATCTGGACAGGATTGGTAAGATCGGACTCCTTTTCTAGCCACCTGAATGGTATGGTTAACCGGGGGCTTCCATAGCCTTGCCCGGAGCGTTGCCTAGGCAGGTCGCAGCCACCCCAAGCCAACAAATCCAATCACAAGGTTCCTTCAACCACTCAAAGATAACCGCCTTGCCGTAAACTCACCTCAACGTCGCCCACATCAACATCACACGAGCACTTTATTCTTCTTACCTATCCGTGCTACCCACTTGCACTGATAGAGTGGAGATCAACTCTATCTTCCGCAAGCACCAAGCCGGTGTTCTAGAATAGGTGAGTCCGCTCCACCAAGCCAGAAGCCTCTTCACAACCCTCCTCTTCACAACCACCATCAACGCCCGCCTGGTCACTCTTGCCTTATATACACCCCTGCTTTCTGTCGCAGTAGCTGCCATCACTCTACTGCCGCTTTCAAAGGACCACCACAGGCTCGCTGACGTGTGCTTTTTCTCCGACACAGTATGGCTGAAATTCGACGTAAACTCGTCATCGTTGGCGACGGTGCCTGCGGCAAGACTTGCCTCTTAATGTAAGCCTTCATGCCTTGCGCTCTGGGTGCATGGGTCTCCTATCGCAATGGTTCTTGATCGCTGACTTCTTCAACAGCGTCTTTTCGAAGGGTACCTTCCCAGAGGTCAGCATCCCTCCTTTGCCCCAACCTCCACATACAAGAGCATAAGCATGCCAGATTCCATATAGCCACCTGCCAAGCTCATTGCATCTTTGGGAAATATACGAATACTGCTTTTGGTGATGGTTCTGACCTTAGCGTCTCACAGGTCTACGTCCCAACCGTTTTCGAGAACTACGTCGCCGATGTGGAAGTCGATGGAAAGCATGTTGAATTAGCCCTATGGGATACGGCGGGTCAAGAAGATTACGATCGTCTCCGTCCCCTCTCATACCCCGATTCCCATGTCATTCTTATCTGCTTCGCCGTCGACTCACCCGATTCCCTTGATAACGTGCAGGAGAAGGTATGTTGAATTTTGGGCTGAGGCCTATCAAAAAGCCTGAAGCATTTACTAAGTACATAATGCTAATACACATGGTTATCACAGTGGATCTCTGAAGTCCTCCATTTCTGCCAAGGCCTCCCTATCATCCTCGTTGGTTGTAAGAAGGATCTCCGATATGACCAGAAAACTATCGAAGAACTACACAAGACATCACAGAAGCCTGTGACGCCCGAGCAGGTAAGACCCTTAGAGCTCATAAATTGAAGTTATAACCCTGAGAAATTTTCGCAATGATACACGAGGTCGAATGCGCCGCTTCAATGCAATCTTACCCCTCAACCATAGCAGCGAATAATAGCTGACATGGTCATTAATAGGGTGAGGAAGTCAAGAAGAAGATTGGCGCGAGACACTACCTTGAATGTTCAGCAAAAACCAACGAAGGTGTCAGAGAAGTGTTTGAGCACGCGACACGCGCCGCATTGCTATCGAAGAAAGGAGGGAAACACGGCCACGATGGCAAGAAGAGACCATGCCTGATCTTGTAAGCTATTATGATCATAGACTTGTGGGGTGGCCTATAGTATGGATATCGACATCGTAGTTGGAGCCTTGGGGATCGTGAGCTGGGGGCGAAGATTGATTGATGGTGACGGGGGGAACAATATTACATCCTGTTTTCTACTTTTAGAATGCGACTGCGGCCGATCTCATCATCAGGAAGGCGTATGCTCGTCTCTTGCGCCTATCCTTTCTTTGAGTCTGTGGGACTCAAATATTCAATGACCTGGATCTTACGCTTGCCTCTCTTTACAACGACTTGATTCCCCGGGCATATTACGATTGAGGTTCTTCCACTTGTTGAACGGCTCGCATGGTGGCATTCTATACGCTTCTTTGCACTGCGACACAAGTTCGGTATGTCATTTAACAAGCAATAATAATAGTATTTTCAACAAAATCTTTTGCGCTCCCAAAATTTTCGTTGTCTAAGCTATTTCCCTACAGCTTACATGCTTACATTCGGATACCCACTTTGGGTTATTGATTCTGCTCTCCTCGGTCACCCATGACGATATGTGCTCTTAGTACACCGGTCGAGTGCTATAAGGACCTGGCTGTAGAAGCCTAGGCTCTCACTTGCGCTACTCCACTGAATGTAAGCACATACAACCCCGTCCCATACATTCCTGAGGCCAGCAAGGCGAAGCCAGCGCACCGTCTCTTACAGTCACTATGATCTGCCATCGATACTGGTACAAAGGCCACCATACCATAACCCTACCATGTATACAATCCGCCCCTCACACCTCTCTCCCCCTCAGCCCCTCACCTAATCCCCTCCCCTTCCCCTTCCCCCATCGCATAAACCACCCCCCCACACACCAAATTAACACCACAAACCCCCATCGTCGCCCCCCTAACCACGCCCCTCACCCCAAACTTATTCCCCAAACTCTGCTTCCGCCGCCGTGCTAGGAGGAGATAGAGGCCGGACCAGGCGGCTGAGATTCCCGCGGCGGAGGTTTTGTAGTTGTAGAGGTTTAGGTAGGTGGAGAAGAGGAGGATGGGGGGGAAGAGGAGGGGGAGGGGGAGGGGGGGGCGGAGGGATTGTGCGGTTATTAGGGTGGCGAGGAGGGTGGGGGGGATGGGGTTTTCTGGGGGGGTTTGGTTAGACTGTAGAGGCGAGATTGGAGGGGAATGTTTGTAGAGGGGAGGTTGTGGGTTGTGGACGGGTAGAAGGTTTGAGGAAGGGGAATTGGTGACATACCTCCCCAATCTTTCGCGTATCTTATGGCTGATTTTTTGGCCTTTTCTTCTGTAATCTTGTCCGTCATTGTTGGGGATTTTCTCGTGTCGTGTCGTGTGAGCAAGGTTGGGAGGTGTAGAGGGAAGATTGAGCGTCGCAGACAAGTGTAATGGGATTGAGGTGGTCTGGATATCTGCTGCTACGAGCTTTCCAACCTGTATATAATTCGCGGAGCCTGCAATCCAGGCGCATTAGCTTTTCATGTTGCAGCTCGTCATGGAGTCGGCAACTGGAGCTTTCCGCTAGCGTCAAGCGCGGGTTTTTGATACCACGATTCAAGTCTGGATTTCCAGACAAACAACACCTCTCGTAACGGACCTTCTTTCTCTATTCTCAGTATGAGCTAACATAATAACTAAAACTATTAACGACCACACACTGCCCTGCTCTTACGAAATCTTCTTCGCTCGAGAAGGTTGCCTTCCCCTCCCCTCACCCGCCTGATCCTTGAAGAACAAACAAACAGCCATGCCCGCCGCAACAGCCTCCGGCGCCGACGCAACTCCAAATGGCAGCACAGCAAAGAGCCGAGACCATAATCAAGGGAACCAAGATCGAAAATACACGGTTGAGCAGAAGACGGCGGTGATAAGGGTACGGAAATGCGCCGCAACGGCCTTTTACGAGATCTTGGGGCTCGAGAAGACAGTGACGGATTCGGAGATTAAAAAGGCCTATAGGAAGTTGAGTTTGCTTACGCATCCGGATAAGAATGGCTATGATGGTGCGGATGAGGCTTTTAAGAGTGAGTTGCTCACGGTCTTGTGGATAGGGTTATGATTGGGCCTTGAGCGCCTTGGGCTGATCGTTATTGTGAATCGCAGTGGTCTCGAGAGCATTTCAAGTTCTATCGGATCCAGAGAAAAAGGAGAAGTATGATCGGTTTGGTGGGGACCCGGATAATCGATTTGGACCCGGTTCAGCTTCTACGGCTTCGCCGTTTAGTGGGTTTGCAAGATCGCCTGGTGGAGGAGGAGGACCTATGTTCAATGACGAGATATCGCCGGAGGAATTATTTAATAGGTTTTTCGGTGGTGGTGGTATGGGTGGACCTTTCGGTAGGTCCCTGAGATAGAGATCAAAAGCCATCAGATTGCTGACTGGACAGGAGGCGGAGGAGGAATGTTCGATGCAGGGCCCCAATTCGTGTTCAATCTTGGCGGTGGTCCCGGCTTCAGAGTACATCAATTTGGTGGTGGTCGACCGAGGAGGAGGCCAAGGGAAGCCAACGGCAACGCAGAAGAACGACCGCAGAGTACTATGGGTGCTCTATCGAACCTGTTACCACTCCTTATCCTATTCATCCTTCCGCTCCTATCTTCTCTGTTCTCTTCGTCATTACCAACTGGACCCTCAATACACTTTCAGCCCGGTCCACCAAATACCATACACAAGACCTCCCAACGACTGAATGTCGACTACTATCTGAACCCACGAGATGTCGAGGACTACGGTCCACGAAAGTTGATTGAACTGGACAGGAAAGCCGAGACACAGTATATCACGCAACTACAATACGAATGCCAAATAGAAACGCGGACAAGAAATCGCATGATGGAAGATGCGCAGGGCTGGTTCTTCCAAGATGTGGACAAAATGAGGGAAGCAAGGAATTTCGAGATGAGGAGCTGTAAACAGTTGGACTCGTATGGGTTTGCAAGGACGAGCTACTGAGCTTCTCTGGCTGCATTTCGTTCATGATGGTATGGGTTACGGCGTGGAGTTAATGAGCGTTCGTTCACAAGGATGCCTTGTTCGCATCGTTGAGGCTAAGGCCAATGATCTTCTGAGTCTATTGTACATTAAAATCATAGAAGTGCTTCACTAGACCTCTCAATCCACAGTTGAGAAATTGACAGATTTGCTCTCTGTTGGAGATCAGTCGGAGCTTTCTTCCACTTGTAAGGTTGAGATATAGCGGTGGATCGCTAATTATCCAAGCTCCAGGGTCCAAAGCATGGGTCTTCCGGCGCCTTTTAGGGCGCGCCTGGCTGCAGAAGCTGCACTCGGGCCGCATTAACATGTCCCCGAAAGCTGAACCTCGCGGGTACCTTCCGCCCGGGATGATGCTAAGACGGCTCACTAAACAGCGTCGTCTGGTTTCGATGGTCTTCTATCTTCATTCGCCCCGACCGCTCCATCGACTTCTGCTTCAGTGCTGGCTAACTGCACGCTGCTGATAGTTAAAACATCATGTCAGACACAATATCAGATGCAGACAAAGTAAGCTGATTGGTATAGCGCCAGAATTCAATAGCTAAACGTATCAGATTCGGAATAAACGTCTGGCAAAGTTAGGAGGGCAAACTGCTCCACGGCCAAATCCAAGTGGAGAAGGAAGTAATGAGGGCCCAGCACCATCGCAGGCAGTCCAAGATGCAGGCAAGCAGGATGAAATTGCTCGAGGCGCTTCAGTATCCCAAGCAGATGAAACAGACAAACCAGATGTCGCCATGTCCGACTTACCAAGCACACCTGCTCCACCAAAAGAACAGGATGACTCCAAGCCGAAGATCAACATCATCTCCTCCTCTAGTGCTTCCACTCCCCAGCAGAACCCATTTTCGCAGCTCGGCATCCACAAAGTAAATGGGGAGCCGCCAAGGGCCAACGTGACCACCCCATCTGGAAGATCATTGACACCCCTAAAGCGAGATAGACCCTTATCTTCCAGTGGCCGGTCGAGTTCAAGAGCTGGCGAAACTCCCGAGCAGTGGGAAGATAGAATACTTGGAAATGTATTTAGATTTTCCCTGGAATCAGATCACACTATTGATGGCCATGGTAATCAAATACACTACCTAGAGGCTACACGTAACGAACTTGAAGAACAGCATGAGCCACGTCGTTTGAATACCAGTCTGCTTGATCAGGCGATTCTCGAAGCTGCATCAAACTTGGTGAATGATACAGCGCCGTTAGACTACCTACTTGGGTGCTGGAAGCGCATCTCAAGGCAGTATAAGGCTCTGAGGAAGTTGGGCGAAGATGACCCCAAAGTCGTTGTGATCAAAGAAGCTAGGAGATTATGCATGAGCTACTGCGTCTTTGCTATCACTATGCCTGAAATGTTTGGGTCAGTCGTGCTCTACTTAAGGCGTTGGAATCATGCTGAATTCAGAACAGAATTGACAGCCCTAGTGGGAGCGCCCTCGCCACATATCTTATGGTCGACAACCCTGAGGATGAGAGATTCATGGATCCTGAATTTCTTGACCAACTAGTTGCGCGATGCAAGGAGGATGAAAGCCTCCCACCTGTCGTGGCTGAAGCCGCGGAATACATGAGCCAGAAAGTCTCAAAGATGACTATGAACGATGACTACAAGCCATATATCACGGTAAGAAGCATCTAGAGGCGCGGAGACCAAAGGACGAGGCTGATTCATCTGCAGGCTTTGCGGAGAATGGTTCAATACTCACCCATGATCGACGCGATCGCTCAGTCTGAAAGTTTCCTACCACCTGGCGTCGAAGCTGCAGCAATTGAGACCAACACCGTATTGGGCTCTTTCTTTGCGATCTCCCCACTGCAAAAGGAGGTCACAACGAATTACTTTTCGAGTCCGAGTACACGAGACAAGTCTTACATAATGAACTCTCAAAAAGCGCTTCGAATGGCCCTCAAGACACATCAGAACGACCTTTTGGACATAGTCAATCACTTCATCAAGGCAGGCCAGGAGTCTCGGAATCGTACGCTCAACTGGTTTGCGTTATGTGTCAATTCCAATCACAAGCGTCGCGCGCTGCAAGTGGATCAAACCCAGGTATCAACAGATGGCTTCATGATCAATGTCACTGTATGCTTAGACCAGCTGTGTGAGCCATTCATGGATGCTTCCTTTTCCAAGATCGACCGCATTGATGTTGAATACTTGCGTCGTTCGCCTAGGATAGACATCAAAGACGAGACCAAGCTTAATGCTGATCAACATACTTCCGATTCTTTTTACAGCAAGCCTGTAGGAGGGACTTCAAACTTCATTTCGGAAGTATTCTTTCTCACATTAGCAGCTCATCACTATGGGACTGAAGCAGCAAATTCGTCGCTTAGCACACTTGAAAAAGAGCTAAAGCGAATGAAGAAGCACATCGAAGAGATCGAGCTCGATAGGCATAAATGGGTCAACGATCCAGTTCGGTTGAGATTGTTCGATGAAGCGATCAAGAAATACAAGGATCGTTTTGACTCAGGCACGTGCTACAAGTACTCGATCGAAGGCGTCTTACTTGACGAGTTGACACAGGCGCGCTCTATGCAGTTTATGCGTTACGTAGTGGTATGGCTGCTACGACTTGTTTCCCCAGAGCACGACTTTCCCAAGGTACCCCTCAAACTTCCATTACCCGAAGAGCAGCCCGAGGTGTTCAAGTGCTTGCCGGAGTACTTTCTGGAGGATGTCGTCGGTAATTTTAAGTTCATAATGAGGAACATGCCCCAGATCATCACATCAACGCAAAGTGATGAGCTGGTCATGCTCTGTATAACATTCCTTCGGAGCTCGGAATACGTCAAGAACCCATATCTCAAATCGGGTTTAATTACCATCATGTTTCATGGTATTTGGCCTGTCTACAACCGGTCGAGGGGTATTCTTGGGGATCTACTCAACTCACTGCCATTCGCAACGGATCATCTTCTACACGCCTTGATTCAATTCTACATTGAGGTGGAGAACACAGGCGCGCACACACAGTTCTATGACAAGTTCAACATTCGATACGAGATCTTCCAGATCATCAAGTGCATCTGGGATAACGAGATCTACCGGGAGCACCTTGCGCAAGAATCGAAAGTAAACCTTGACTTCTTCGTACGTTTCGTTAATTTGTTACTCAACGATGTCACCTTTGTACTAGATGAATCTTTATCTGCGTTTGCACAAATTCACAAACTACAACAAGAATTGAGGGTATCGGGCCCCTCCATGGAGCAGAGTGACCGCACCGAGAAAGAAGAGGCGCTTACAGCAGCCCAAGGAAAGGCCAAATCTTACATGCAGCTTACGAACGAGACTGTGGCTATGCTCAAGCTTTTTACTGAAGCTCTGGCTGACTCGTTCACCATGCCCGAAATCGTGCAGCGCCTGGCGGATATGTTGGACTACAATCTCGATGCCCTCGTCGGGCCAAAGAGCAGGGATCTGAAAGTCGAAAACGCTCACGAGTACGGCTTTCAGCCTAAGATGTTGCTTTCAGAGATCGTGGACGTCTATCTGAACCTACAAGCCCAGGAGAATTTTGTATTTGCAGTTGCAAGAGACGGTCGATCTTACAAGCCAGACAATTTTGAGGCCGCTACCAGAATTCTCTCGAAACTTGCCCTAAAGGGTCCAGAAGACTTAGCGGCATGGACCACGTTAGGTCAGAAGTTCAAGGAGGCCAAAGCAGCCGACGACCAGGCCGAACAAAACTTGGGCGAGATTCCGGACGAGTTCCTAGGTATGTATCCCCTATTTCCGAGGTTTTCGGTAGCTTTGCTGACGGGTTCCAGATCCTTTGATGTACACATTGATGGAAGATCCTGTGGTTCTCCCCACTTCCAAAACTTCCATCGATCGTTCCACTATTCGCTCCCACCTTCTCAGTGACCCCACTGACCCGTTCAACCGCTCACCTCTGAAGATTGAAGATGTTATTCCCGGTAAGTGCCGAGCCATTAATTCACCCGTTTCATCTGATTAACCTTGCTAATGATGTTACAAGATACCGACCTCTTCTGCCGCATCCAGGCTTTCAAGAAAGAGCGCAAGGACAAGGCTCTAGCGGAGTCCAATTTAAGTGTCAATATCATGGATGAGAGTTCCGGTTAGACGAGTGATGGCATACAGTACACAAGCTACATGCAACTGACGACTTGTTGCATTGATGATTATTACGACGGGGCACTGGGTATCAAACGCATTTTCCACGGCGTTGCGGGCACTGGATTTGTTCCTGTAAACAGGGTCAAGATGGTACCGTCAACATGCGCCTTGTCAGCATAGGCGTCATTGTTTGTACACTATACGAAGACATATGAAGCCTTTTGGGGTGATATAATGGGAGAGGAGTGGCAACCTGGGTCCAGGTACTCTCGTTCAAGAGATAATTGACTTGTGCCCGGCATCATAATGGGGACAACCGTGACTACTGTATCAGAGACTTGCATTATAGACGGATACGAAGCGTTTGAGAGGACGTTCGAAGAGTCCGAAGCATAGGAACGGTAAGGTTAGATGGAACAACGTATTTAATGAATGACTTCACTTAGTGGACTGTACCAGGTCAATCTGCAGAAACTTTCAAACATGAGCGAATTACCCAACGATATGCAATAGTACCGATTACATGTCTTGGATTGCCCCTGATAGATTGTAGGGTTTGCTCTTTATGCTCGTACTGAAAGATATTTAGGTCACGTTAGTAACGGTTTCGGGATCACCCATTTATTGGTTAGTGTCCTGTCCGTAGTGGGTGACCGTTGGAGCTTGAACAACGACCAGATCTTGAAGCTACGCTCTTTAGCAGCCTTCTGAAGCTTTCAATGATCTGGAAACATAGAATTAGGACCAATTGAGTCCGCCAACCCCTCTACTTCGCCTACACCCTCATATATCTCTACCCACCATGTTTCCGACTCGGCAACTCCTCCGTGAGGCTCAACACCGAGTGCCCATGATCAAATTCTTAGGCAAGCGTGTACCGCCAAGTATGCGCCTCTATTCCCTCCGTAGACATTGCTTAACAGGTTCTTAGAAACAATCACGCCAGCCGCTCCAGCAGAAGAAGCACACCCGCATCCAGCCTCGCCCTCCCAAACCCTCCCAGACAGCTTCATCTCCTACCGCAGTAGAGTGCAACAACATGGTCCGCTAGGTGGTCAAAGCCGTCCCTCGTCTTCTGAATCATCCTCCCCGGCAGCCTCTGCTCCGCCGAGCTCACATGCGTATGGGGGAATTGGCGGGCATTCGGGACATGAGTTAGGAGGGGTGGAGCCTGCAAAAGGTGAGGTTTGGGATAGGAGTGAGTTGCCGGCTAGGTTTGGGCGAATGCCTTGGACACAGGAGGAGATTGAGTCGCTGGAGTTGGGTGGTGCTGGGATTAAAGTTGGGTGGGGTGGCGCGTGAAGCTACAATCGGGAGTCTGCATGTGATGGTTGTTTGTGATCGAATATATACCCAATGAAAATCTCCCCATATTTTGAATGGAGGACCTCTTTTGTGGTATTCCTCCGAGGATATCAATGACCATTGGGATGCCTTGCATGTATGGTTGTTTGTCGGGGAGTTGCTCTTTCCTATATACGTCGATTTTCAGTGCGGGGTCGGTGGTTATTCCAATGTGTTATCGTGGCGTGATGGAGGTGGCAACAATCAACAAACAAACCCCTATGTTGCTTATTGTGTCAAACCACTTTTTGATTTATACCTCACCGTTCACTTCAGCATTCCCTCCCATATTCTATTTACTTGCACTTGCAGAAGAACACATCTTCAGAAGGACACATCTGTCCACCACCAGATTGTTGTACCATTCACAGTATCACGATGGCTCGACGAGGGCGAGGGCCAAAGCGGCGTGCACTTGCGAAGATTACGGACAAGGCCATTCCTGAGACCCTTCTGAGGCACTTCGGCCGTTTTGTTCAACATAGCAAGGAAGTTCCTTCAGAAGAGGATATCGGAGGATTCGATGAGAACGCTCCCTCTTCCGCGACCTTCATGACCGTTGAAGATTTCAAAAAGGCGTTGAGTGGTCCACCAAAGCGCGTTGCGGATCATTTGCAGGAAATGGGGCCGGATGTCGCCACAGTCGCACCAAGCCTGACCATTGCTGTCAGGCACGCAGCTGATATAGATCTTGATGCCTATAAAGCCCCTGCAGACACGACATTCGATCTAGGGGGACTGAAAAACGTTGAGGACCACCTCGAGAACGCCGAGTGTGACATATTCATCTATGTCACACCTCTCGATAGGCTAGTGGCGGAGTGCCAGACTACTCTGATGCAGCTACGTGAGAAGAAGCATCTTTCCGAAGCTGAGCAATCAACCCGGATTGACAGAGTCGAGAAGCTTAACACAAGCATGCTCAACATAGTGAAACACTTCGTATACGAGTTACAGACATTCAACTCAGACAAGAAATGGGAACCACCGGAAAGATCTCTCTTTACGATGCGGGAAGGACTTTCAAAATCCCTCAAGGCAAAGGGTCCTCCGCAGGAATCGGAACTAAATCTTATTGATATGTTCAACGACCCGCAGCATGTAGCAACCTTTCAGACCAAGCATCGCGCCATATTAGAGAGAAACGCCAAGGAGGACAAATACGGCAAGAAATCGATCCCAGCAGCCAGACTGCTCTCCCGCTTCCAAGACGGCTTCTATGATTTCGGTGCAGCCGCTGGCAACTGGAATGGTGTGCTGGGAAGGATGGCAGAGTCCCCTATGCTCTCTTGGGAGACTTTCGTCCAACTCACTCCCGGTAGTCTTTCGCCCAAGCTGCCAAAGCGCATTCGGCAACATTTCCTCGAGTCGGCATTTCTGAGATCGGAGCTCCAATCCCTACAATTCGAAACAGTATACATGGTCTACTTCCTACGAGAACTATTGAAGATGTGGTGGCGCGCCGGCCCGGATGCCTGGGAATTCGGCAAGAAACACGTCTACGTGATGGCGCATTTTCGCGAGTACGAGTTTGCTAGACACGCTCTCCTCTCTACACAGTATCTCATTCTGCGGCTGGACTGTAAGATTGCTAAATTCTCCCGGAGCGCGGAAGGACGGAAGTATACTATTCCTGATGCGTATGAGGGGCTGAAGGAGGAGAGTTGTGATGGTGCGTGGGAGGAGTGGTTTGAGAGTGTTAGTGAGGAATTGTTGTCGGTGGAGGAGCTGATTGAAAGGGAGGAGAGAGAGGAGAGGGTTAAGGAGGAGTATTTTGAGGAGCAGAGGGTTTTGACGGAGCAGTTGAAGATGCAGATGATGGAGGCGCTGGAGGAGGGGAAAGGGAAGACGAAGAAGCAGATGATGGCGGCATTGAGGGAGGAGGAGGGGAAGGCGATGAAGGAGAAGAGGGTGAATGGGAAGGGGAAGGTCAAAGGATAGGCGTCTGATACACTCGTTTCGTATCGTGGAATGTGCTTTGCTGGCCTATCGTGGTATACTGTTCCATTGCCCAAGGCCGTTACGGCTGCAAATCTCAGCAGATGAGGGTTACAAGCCAACGTTACTCTTGCGATATGAGATGAACAGCGACCTGAAGGAACCTACTTACAGCGTCCTTGATGGAGAATACGCCATCTTACGGCCGAAAGTTTTGCAATGATACCCCTGGCTAACCACGATTAGTGCGGTAGCTAGGATATGAATAATGATTCTAACGGCTGTGGCTGCATGTAAGATATATGTGTCATGTCGATGTGAGCGCATTTCCGAACAACAACAACAATTTTCGAACATCCCGAGGTTGACACGGCTTCATAAAATATAAAGTTGCGTACGCATGAGGAAGACAAGAGTGACATAGGTACAAGGAAATTTCACCCGACGTCCAAGGGACAAAGTCCTAGAAACCTCAATTTGGTTAGTGGATTTGGGGGATGTGTTGACGGGAGGGTGTCGGCATCTTCTCCATCCATCCTTTAACACAGATATGCGCCGCCGTAGGGGACGATCAACACATCCTGTGTGAATCTCAAAGTTTTAGCCTCAAACCTTGCTCATGGTACTGTAAGATACTGTGATAGAAGCATTTCCCTTGATAATAATATGGTGTAGTGGTGTCAGTCCCATTCGAATTACCATTGAAGCTGCCGGGATACCGCCACGGCCATGCAACATCTTCGGAAGGGGCATTGGAGAGCATCGTCATCGAATGAGGGACGAGTATCGCGAGGATAGCTGCCATGGCCCTGCAACGTGTTCCCATGTCCATAGAAGGTATAGCCATGTGGCTCCTTGAAGTTCTCTTACACCATCAGCCTGGTTTTCTGAGCATTTTATTTAGCCAATTCGCAATGCGTGAGACATCCGACGATGGTCCCCCGTTGCCTTCTTCCAAGATTGGCTTAAAATTCTCGATTTCGTGGATGTTCTTATTTTTTAGAACTCTGTCGAATTTGTCTGCCTCAGCCGGAGCGGCATTGTCGTCATCGGATATCGAAATGCGCGTCGAGATGATGGTGCTGGACTTGGCTTTCAGGTATATACGGGCCTTTTTCGCAATGATGTTAGTGGGCGTAGTTATGGCTCTGTCAAAGCATCATAGAAGAACGTTCTTTCGATATCTTTACGTACCGATGCAGGAATGTCTTTGGGCATAGGCGGTCTTGCTCTTTCGTCTTCTTCGGTAGGATGGCTGGATAGGATGAATTGTGGTGTTTGTCCGTAGAGCCACTTGCTTGACTGCGGATGCATTCATTTAGCTAAATCCTTCTCTCCCCTGGGTCGACAAACCTTCAATTCTTCTTCGCATTCGCGGATTTCCGGGATGTTGTACAGATCTTCTCCCACAAACTTCGTGACTAAGTCTTCGCTCTCAATAATCCAGCGTCTACTATCTAAAGTGGTATAAGCTTCGCTCTTGATCCCATGAGCATTTACAAATGCTTTGATGAGTTCTTTTTCGAAGGTTTGCCGGACAGATCCTTCGGCAGTGAGATTATTGCTAACATTGCCGACGGGTGAGCGAACGCTATCTACTCCTCGTGCCTTGATAAAAGGTCTCGCAGGAGAGCGCAAAAGTTTAGAGATTCCAGAGAGGTCACGACATGTTAGTAGACATGTGCCGTGATGTAGCGCCCGTTGCCTTGTCAGCTTGTATGCAGATCCAGAAACCTTCAAAGGAGGGCCATTATCGCCTTCAGGTTCGAACCTTGATCGGTGCATGTCCAACGGATCTGGCCAATCCTCTTTTGCTAGAAGATTGCCTTGGTCAAGGACTATGTCATGTCGCTCATTAACTCGAGCTCTCGGATTAATTTCTCTGATTGCCTGGGTGACTATTTCTGCGTGTTTATCCCTTGTAAAATCCTTCGGCGGACAGATAACGCTAAAATTGACATTCTGCAAGTCATGAACAACGGCACCTCCTCCAGACCGTCTTCTAACCAGGGATACATCCTTCCACCTTTGGTTTGACGGTGCAGAATCAGCGACGTCGTCGCTGGAAACAACTTCAGGACTTTGTTGTCTCTGTAGTGCCTCGAAATTGACTTCCAGCCATGGGTTTTGGTTTCTACCTATTACGACGCACGGTGCATTTCTATATAGAAAGAGAACGGTAGAATGAGGCGCCGATTTTTGTAGTAGGTAATGCTCGATTGAGAGGTTTAGGAAAGGATTGTGACTGCGAGAAATGTAAATCTGATATTTCGAAAGTCCAACAAGCTCTTTCCATCGAGTCAGCTTAGAAGGTACATTAGGGTAAGAAGGCATCTGCTTTCAGCAAACATTGCAGCATTGTAATTGAGATGAAAACAAAATGTACTTGTAGGTTGACCAAAGTGCGGCCGAATTCCGCTTTAAGATGACAGCAACTAAATATTTACATCCGTAAGCACGAAATTCGCCTTGGTAAGAAGGTGAATATTCCATGCCGGAACACTCTTCTCAAACCTCATTAAAATGTCAACCTTTGGCCACGCATTCAGAGTCACAACGTAAGTTTCTAACCCAATGGCACATCTGAAGACAATCCTGACCGTTTCTCAATCCAGCTACGGCGAGAGCCACTGCTCTTCCGTGGGATGTATCGTCGATGGCTGTCCCCCAGGAATGGAGCTCACAGAAGCCGACATACAGCCACAGCTCACACGAAGACGACCCGGCCAGAGCGCACTCACAACTCCCCGCGACGAAAAAGATAGAGTCATGATCCAGTCTGGGACGGAGTTCGGGATTACTCTAGGCACACCAATTGGACTCATGGTCAAGAATGAAGACCATAGACCGAAAGATTACGGAGGAAGTACTATGGATATGTACCCTCGCCCAAGTCATGCAGACTATACCTATCAAGAGAAATATGGCGTACGAGCCAGCAGTGGAGGCGGCCGCAGCAGTGCTCGCGAAACCATCGCCCGCGTCGCAGCAGGAGCCATAGCAGAGAAATACCTCGCCCTAGCCCACTCCGTCGAAATCGTCGCCTTCGTCTCCTCCGTAGGCAGCGAACACCTCTTCCCTCCCACCCCGCTCCACCCCTCCGCCTCCATAAACCCCGTCTTCCTCGACATGATTGACAAAATCACCCGCGCCGACGTCGACGCCCACCTACCCGTCCGCTGTCCCAATGAAGAAGCTTCGGCGCGCATGAAGAAAAGAATCGAAGAGGTCCGCGATAAGAAAGATAGTATAGGCGGCACCGTAACGTGCGTCATCCGCAACGTCCCGGTCGGTCTAGGCGAACCCTGCTTTGACAAACTCGAAGCCAAGCTCGCGCACGCCATGCTCAGCATACCCGCCACCAAGTCCTTTGAAATTGGCTCCGGCTTTGGCGGATGCGAAATCCCCGGGTCAATACACAATGACGCCTTCATCTCTTCTGTTCCTATCCAGCCGTCTCAGTCCGGTGTCAACGAGGCTTCGGCCGAGGTCAATGGCGCACAAACAAACGGGACTACGCCGTCGAAAATACCGAGACTTAGGACCAAGACGAATAATTCTGGGGGCGTGCAGGGTGGGATCTCAAATGGTGCACATATTTATTTCCGGGTCGGGTTTAAGCCCCCGGCTACAATTGGGCAGGCGCAGAATACTGTGGACTTTAGTGGGAAGGAGGGGGTGCTCGAGGCGAAGGGACGACATGATCCGTGTGTGGTTCCGAGGGCGGTGCCGATAGTGGAGGCGATGGCGAGTTTGGTGCTGATGGATGCGGTGGCGGTGCAGGAGAGTAGACAGAGTATGAGGGGGATGCTGCAGAGGAGGTAGTTTGAGGATGAAGTTATGTTGAGATATGTGCATAGCATTGGCGTTTATATATGATAGATATTTTCTTAGATAGACTTGCAATGACTCCAACGCCCAACCCATTCGTTCTCTATAGATACTAGATAGATATAAATGTTTTACTTTGACATGCATAAGACTCGTCCAAACCAAAAAAAAACAGACAACGCCATCCCATCAAACCCCATCATAATCAAATCGAACAATCACGCAAGTCCCAAAAGCGTAGCATTCTCCCCACTCAGATAACTCTGCGCCGTAGCAATCTGCTCCCCCGCCTCGCCCAATACATCATCAATATCCGCCGCCGTCCCCATCCCCTCAGTCCCCTGCACCACTCCAGCCATGAACTCGTCATTCGCTACACCCGATGCAGTCTTCGCCGCAGCCAATGCATTCACACGCCTATGAAGCCGCACAATGGTGCTTGCTCTTGCGGCATCCGTCCTCGCTATCTCGTCGACGGTAAGGAATTCCGATTGTAGCGCGTCACGGAGCGTTAATTGGCGTTTCATGGATGGCGATTGTAAGCTTGGGGTTGAAGCTGTTAGGATCATGATGACGATGAGATCGAGCGCCATGTCTGAGTTTGTTTGCTCGTTGGCGGTGACTTCGTCGATGAGGAGGTGGAGGACTGATTGGGCGCCTAGGATTCGTAATGTGTCGAGGATTTGGCGTTGGGTGTAGGTTGGTGGGGACATTGTGGTTGAAGAGGTCGATGTGGCACTCCATAGGATTAGGGATTGGATGGTGTGGCGGAGGGCGGCGAGGAGACCGCCACCTGGGGTTGTGGACCAGGAGGAGAGTTCACTGAGGGCCGTTGTACCTTGACGGTCTTGAGTGTGAGGGCTGAGGACACCGAGGAGGGGATTGATGTCAGGACGCGAGGCATACTGCTTTTGTACATGGTTGAGGGAGTCGGCCAAGGGCTTTGCAACGACAGAAAGGACAGCGCTGTGGATCGTAGAGGAGTCGTGAGACATTGAGGGAGGTTTCAGTAAGGCCTGTAGGGCCGGGAGTACGGTGTCAATATTTTTAGATTCATCATTGATTTCCCATAAGCAGTGTGTGAACCATGTAAATCCAGCTAGGAGGGAAGGTAATAGGAACGGCTCAAGCAAGTATTCGAAGCCACCACGTAGGGTCTCGAGAGCTAGTACGTTAGCTTGACACGCCTTGAGACTCTGGTCAAAGAGAGTAGCGACTAGCAAGTGGAACTCTTTCGGTTTGCATGTTGACATGAGCTCGTCACTAATGCCTTCGGTCACGAACAGACCTTTTATCCAAGCACCAAGTAGTTGGTTCGTGTGATCGCTTAGTTCATCGATTGGCTTGCTCTGGCAGCCCTCCCTGAAATAGGTAGTAATGAATGAATCCGAGGTTAAGTTTCCCAAGTCTTCGCGCTGTAATTTGAAGCGATGCTGAACGATGACAACGAAGAGTAGGATACTGCCAAACTCGTCATAAACAGGCTGATACTCATTCTGGTCTTCATGATCTTGCCACTTGTCGAGTATATTGCAAAGCGGTTGTAACAGAGCGTCTGGACGAGTAAAGAGCATGATCACATCTAGCGTGGACGATTTCCGGCATAGAGCGTGGCAGACGAGTTTCAAAGTCATCGTGTCATTATTCAAGCATAGGCTGTGCAATATTTCCATTATTGCGCCTGCTATTTCTCCCGCATTGCCTTCCATGTTGTCCAACTCTCCAATATACTCCTCGATCTTCGCAGCATTGGCAGTACACTGGCGTACTAGCTCGTCCTTAACGTACCTGCCCGATTGTGGCAAACTCTGCATAGGAACGTCCCCCAGAATATCTTCAATGCTTCGTTCAGGTATTAATTGATGCAAAGCGCACGCAAACAAAAAATCTTGCCGAGCCTCAGAAAGCAAGCTGTTCCTTTCTAGTGGATCGAACAGCTGGGCCACCGACGGAAATGCAGCAGGGTCTACTCGAACAAGAGCCTGCCTTATACAGTGTTCAACCGTCAAAGGCTCAAACAGCATGCTAGCATAATGGCTTTGAACGAAGACTGGCAACTTATTGACAAGGAAAGATCTAAGAACGTTGATGGATCTCGTTGAGTCGTTGCGGTACATGGCATTGGCTAGAACGTCGAAAGAGGCCAGAATCAAATCCCCGACAAGACTCGCAATGTCTTGTTTATATCTTACACCGAGAAATACCATCACTGATACATCTTCAAAAGAAGGTCTGTCGTGGAGCATGGAATTTAAATAAACGTAGAGACCCGCTCTCGTGGGGACGGGGGGGTTGTCCAGGACGTTGCCCTGGAAAGATGATAGCGCACCCAAGCCGGCATCGTCCAGTATGCCTAGAGATTGACCCCATTCTTGAATAGCCGTCTGAGAATCCATATATTGTAAACCTCATGTCTTTTGGGAAATGCGCAAAGGATGTAAGACTAGGCGCGGCCTAGTGTATAAGGCAAGCGTATTTTATGTTAGGCGTGAAGTACGTAATTTATCCTCGATTGTTGGGAAAGCCAAAAAGCAGCCACTACAATAAGCTAAAAATGAGTCTCCAAGCTTCATTGAGATCTAAGTAACAGATGGTGGAATGGAGGTATGTGGTGTGTTGTTGTGAAGTGATTGGTAAGCCAGCTATCTGATCTAGGAGAGGAGCCGTATGACAAAGTCCAAGGTGTATAGCTCACACACGCAAGTAGAGCAACCGCCCAGTTTTACAGTCCATCTACTTAGCAATATAGCAATTCCGACATTGCATACTCCGCTATAGTACACAATGAATCTCCTTCAAGCTTGAGATTGGGACCTCTGCGAGAATATTCTCCGCCGGCGCTCCTCCGTAGTAAGTATCATTAATTCATCAGCGAAAGACGGTGATTCGGTATTCCCAATACTGGCTTCAGTCGTCGAGCCCATCTTCTCTAGTTCAAAGTGTGGGATCGTAGGCTCTAGGAGTTGGGGTTTCCTAATGTCGATCTCTACTTCGCTTAACACATGGATGCCACCGAAAGACTGCTTGGGATTGGAGTTGATCAAAGCAAGCTCTGAATCGTCAGAAACCATGTCGTCTAACGCCCGGTGAGTCGTAGATTGTGATCTTGATAGCCACGGGCTTGACCTTGCTGGAGATGCGGACCTCGATCTTTGCCGCATGAAACTTAAACCGGAGCCCATTGATCGCGGCAAGAAGGAGCGAGTTTCATAGGTGGTTGGGGCGCCGGAGCTGTTACAACGTTCTGCTATCGTGGCAAACTCCTGGAGGATTCTGCGACCGAAGATATCATTATCCTTGCCATTCGTGTATGCGTGCTGCTGAACGAGGAAGAACTTAGATGGTACCAATTTATAATTTTCATAGGAAGAGCTGAATTCGTAATTGTCTGCTATAATTCGGAATGCTAACAGCTGCGCCTGTTGCTGAGACTGGGCGCCCCTGAAATAAGCGGCAGGGGTTAGTAGTGGACGTGCAACAAGACGCGCATCCTGAAAGAATGGGCTATTTATTTCAGATGCTAATGCTGTGATGGCGTCGAACAATTGTCGAGCGAACTTCTGTTCCGGATGTTTGACGAACAGCAACATGCCCTGAAGCCTCTCACGACACGTGGCGACGGTCCAGTTGTTCATAGCTTGAAGAATTTCGAGTTGCCAATGCTCCAACTTCGAGTTTGACAGCTGTACCGTGGGAAGCAAATAGTCAATATCTTTGCGCACAATTATGTCAAATCCCCTTTGCAAGACAGGACGAAGGGCGAAGCAGGCCAAGTGGACGCCTGGCTCCAGGAGGTACTCCCCCTCAGAACGGCGGTGCATAATCTCTAGATGGGGTCGCAACTCCGCTTGAGAAATCTCCATACCACGAGCAAGGGACTCAACCACATTTGAGATGTTGGCGAATCGATAGCCTAAAGCTTGGAAATGTCCCGACTCAAATCTGTTGACGCGACGAGTAAGAAACAATAGCTGACCTCGGCCGAAAAGATTGGGAGCCAAGCCCTGCTCAGCATGATCAATCCGGTTTTGTCTCCATAGGTTCCGGTAATTCTTCCACCTTCCACCCTTACTCAGTGTACCTGTGGAAACAATGCTGCCATGCAGTAATCCGACTTCTCCCAGCGGTACCTGAAGCATGTTTGCGATGTCGCTCGCAGCAACACAGAAGAGTTCTTTGAATGTTCTGGCATAGTCTTCTCCTCTAACGGCACTGCTAGTACTTCGACCATCGGAAGCGTATAACCCATTATTGTTGATTTGTGTGCGAATAATAGGCAGAACTTCTGCAACATATTGCCAGCAACGGGACGCCTTGAAGATCCAGCAGAAGACTGAGTGGCTGACATCGAAGACTTCATTCAAGGACTTTGCAGGTTAGTGCGTTTTTCAACCTCGGGGAAGTATACATACTCGTTCGGTGAATGAATCGGTGATCTTTCGGCATGGCAGTACCCCTTCAGGAGTAACCATGAGTTTTCCATCCATGTCGAATGTAGCACACGCCAGCACTACTTGCTGAGCTCGATCAGCTGAGAGCTTGCGCGACCGTTGCCCTAGCATAGCTAAGGTGAACAGGCTTGTGCAGCAGCCGATGCACTTTGCGTGGTCAGTATCTTGTCATATCACTATGCGAGGGCCGCTTACCATGCAAATTACGACTACGGCGGTCACTTGCCTTGAGTGGCCTCTCAGACCCCGAAGAGCTGTAGTACTCTCCTTAGTGAAGCGGTATGTACACCCAACAGTCGCTACCCAGTGCATTCCCGAGACAGAGGCAGCCATAAGTGCTGCAATCAAGATACGTTTGAAAATATTATCGGTCCATGTTGCTGTCAAGTAGAAGAAGACTCCAAGGGCAACAGTACTGGTGAAGACTGCAATGATCACCGATCCGATGACGTAACCAACAGAATAGGAGGTAGCGTAATTCACGATGCCAATTTGGCCCAGATAGTGCATTGCACAGACAGCAAAGCCCGTCAAAGTACCTCCAAGAAATGTGCTCCAGTGGGTCACGCTTTTAGACGTCCCGAAGTAGTAGAAGGCTGCACTGAGGACGATGATGGGTGTGAAGAGAGAGATCACTGTGAAGCCGGGGCTGTATTGGATACGTAGTTCTGTTTGACCTTGGCCCATTTCAATAGCCAGGTTGCCGATGTAGTGCATAGACCAGATACCGACTGCGCCCATCACGACTGCCGCAGCGAGTAAAAGATACCTGTCCTTGATTAACATGATGGTTCAGGCACCCGACGTATCATGTGCATACCAATTATAGTATCCACGATTGCTGGTTCTCTTGTGGAGAAGCTCTAGGGTGGTCCAGCATCCTATAAGACTGATGCAATATGCAAGTACAATCCAGCCTGGGGTGTAAGTGTGCTCTATCACGCGGTCGGCCCATTGACTGGAACCCATCTTGCTCCTTGTATTCAGAGCCCAAGGTAGAGATGGGGTTGACGCCGCTGCAGTTGGTCAGAATTCTCCAGGCTTTTTGACACAATACGACCTAGGAAGAGCGCAGAGTTGCCTCGTTCACCCCGAGCGGCTCTTTTGAAGACACGAAGTATGAATACAGATTTCGAGCATAGGTATGTAGGGTTCAGACGCGCAGCATCATCATGACGGATGATTGACGATTCGTGAAGACTGTCAGGAAGTCACGATGGGAAGAAGCGCTAAAGTAGACGTCGCCTAACGGTAAGTAGGCCTACACGAGAAAAATCTAGCCAGTATTCTCGTGAGTGTTATAGCTCGGTCTCAGTGTTAGAGAGTCGGTGGGAAGTCCGCCAGAAACATCTCGGCATAGGTACCTTATCGCGCTACGGCGCCTAGGATGTGAAGATGCAGATTGCATCTAGCAATTTCCAGCCAGCTCAGAACGTATTTTTCTTGTCCTTCAGACAGTCATATTTGATGCAGCTGTGTAAGGTACTGTCCTTCATACAAGCATGCTGTCAGTCATACTGCAGGGAATGGTGGAGTCGACTGGGTGGCGATCTCAACGCTCGCACGCCTCTAACTAAAGGAAGTGTACGCAAATCAGCTCGTGGCAGCATTGCGAGTCAATCCTGAAGCACGTAGCCTTAAGGCCATATTTTACTCGAGCCTCTTCGCCATTGGTCATATAATCTATGCATTAAGCTTGATATATGGTAGTTTTCTGGTCTTGACTTGCAAGATACTGCTCGTGTGAACGTTGGACAAAATTCCGCAGCTGCATAAATTCAAGACCAAATGCTGAACAAGATGCTGACCCAAGGGAATAATTGAAATTGTCTCAGGGGGATTCCTATGGTTGTTGAATCAGATAAAGTATAGCATCAGCAAAATAATCTGCTCAAAACAGCATCAATCAAGTCACCGTCTGGAGGCCAACAGGGTGCAATTACTCCCAGTCAACGACCACGGAGCTGCGCGCTGCGCACCTTTACGCTTACATACTTGCGTGAGGATTGTTGCAAGGACAGAAAATTTGAGCAGGTGCTACCCCTGCACGCCGTCCACGTTTGCAGCCAAAACTCCACTCAGCTCTAAGTCTGAGCGGTCCAACGCCTCACAGATATGCGGCTGCGTTGTATTCGTGTAACTTAAGGATTTAGGCATTTTCATGCCATGTCGACAATTCAAGATATTTGCCCCTTCCCAAGCGCTGGGGCACCAGAACTAGCAAGGAAACTCCAAAGCAATCTGATTGGCTGATGTGGCGCGCATACGCGACTCTTGACTTCGACAGGCTCGCTCTAAGTCCTTGCCAGAGCTTGCAGGATGAGTTCTGCCGACAGATATAACGCAGCATTCGGACCACGACCTGAGCTGCGTAAACGTGTACTTGATGCCGTTGGTATGGCCTACTCATACTAAGCTGGCTCACTCACTGACAACACCACGATAGCTAGACGTCACGAACCCGAGAGCCTTTTCTATGACATAGCAGGTTATATCATTGAGCTGCAGAATGCAATTGGACAAGAGGCGGGAGCGAAGCAAGAAGAAAACCCCTCAAAGAAGAGAAAGTTGGAACACCGACCTGTTCAGTCTGCAACATGGGACAAAGGCGCCTTCTACACATTTACCGACATCTCCTTCTCCATTCCTCAACGGAAGAAGCATACGTTGGAGCTGAGCCAGTCGAAAAAGCAAGGATTACGCGCGACCAACTCCTCTGGAGACGTTGAATTTGCAATCAGCTGGGAGTCAGTGAAGAATGTAGTCTGCCTCCCCGTGCCTGAAAAGGCCCAATCTCAGTACAATTTCTGCATCTTCGCGGACATTCCCGGCGATTCATCTGCCAGTCAGGCGCTATGGACTGTCCCGGACACTGCTCCGAAGGATGGAGCCTTCTTTGGAGGGCCAATTGCCCCGCCGGGTGACACCTACAGAACCATGTTGAAAAGTTTAATCAACTCAGCTCTGGAACAGTATAAGAAACAAGTTGTGGAGCCACAAAGCCAGGAATTCGCAAGCCAGATTGTGCAAGCCCATCGGAAAGGAGAAACAGCTTTCCACATAAAGGCATTCCGTGGTTCCAAAGACGGCTTCTTATTCCTGCTCTCCACAGGCATAGTCTGGGGCTTCAAAAAGCCCCTCGAATTCTTCCCCTTCGACTCCATCGACTCCGTCTCCTACACCTCCGTCTTACAGCGAACATTCAACCTCAACATCGCCGTCCGCACTTCCGAGGATGCTAACGTCCAAGAATTCGAATTCTCCATGATCGACCAGGCGGATTTCGCGGGTATAGACGTTTACGTCAAACGCCACCAGTTGCAGGATGCTAGTATGGCTGAGCAAAGAAGGGCGAAGAAACTCAATATAAATGGAGTAAAGGCCGCGGAAGTGGCTGAGGGGACGGATGATCAGGAAGAGGGCGAATTGGAGAAGGCGAGGAGGGAGGCGGAGGAAATTGAGGATGAAGAGGAGGAGGAGGATGAGAATTTCGATCCGGGAAGTGAGGGGGAGAGTGAGGGGAGTGGCGAAAGCAGTGAAGAGGAGGGAGGGGGAGGCGAGGATGGGGAGGGTGGTGATCTTGTTGAAGAAGAGCTGGGGAGTGAAGCTGAGGATATGGATGAGGATGAGGAAAGACACGCTTGGGGAGGATAGAATTGTAGCTCTTGGTTGAAATGTCAATGAGCTGCATGAGGCACGAGAGCAGTATACCCTGGGGAAAAGCGGCTTAACAATGAAGCATTACATCGCTGATTCCCAATATACGAAAAGCTTAGGATGGAAAGGCCTGAGACTTGCATCTTTCTGACTCAGTAAGCAGACGGCGAGTCTTCATGTCTATATATAACCAAACAAGATACAAATATATGAGCACAACACTAAGACTCAAAATCATCTCACTAGCATTTTTGATTAGAACATATGATGCGAGAATCCCAGTCCTTAGACCCCACATTAAATCCGTCTGCTGATGGGATAGACCATTCGGGACACGTATTCTACGTTCCCCCTCTAAAAAACAGAAGTCGCACTTGACATGGTGAACCTCTTGAAATGCGTTTCACGTTGGCTCCTCTCCCTTCTGGACATCGAGTATGTCTTTGCTATAATAAGGATTCAGTGATAAAGTACCAATGAATACATGCTGCTTTTACTTTTAATCCTCGTCGCTTGGCCACATTTTGGAACCGTGTCTTGTGTCAACCCATTTGGTAGGAGTGCTTGAACAGACTTCATAAATCCAACAGAAAGAACGGAACAGTCTATCCTCATTGCGTGTGTGACATCGATGTTGTAATACAATATTGCCACATGTCCGTCGTGCGTAGGAACGAATATTTGGCTTGAGAATTGGTATGTCACCAGTAGCGAGCTGAGGCAAGCTGGTCGTGCCCAAAACAGTGATGTCGCCCTTAGCACGAGATGATGTGATTCCAAGTAGCATTTCCAGAGGCATGTCTGATAAGCTGCGTTTTGCTGTTGTTCGCAGCTCCTCCCGTGGCGCCTGGGACGTCTTGTTGAGCAACGATTTTAGACTTTTGACAGATTTTCTTCAATGTGTGCTAGATCGAAGAGGGAAGGGTAGAACCAGGATTCAGGCCTATCATTGTCGAGGTTGCGGAAAGAACGATGAGGGTTGTGAACGCATGGTCACCTTTTCTTCATTCCGCAGAACCTACAGCTTAGTTGTTTTTCCGCGCCCCGAAGGCACCCCTCTATATTGATTGATCCCTGATCGTGAGCCTAGCCTATGTGGATGAGAATTCGAATTGAATACCGTTAAGGATAAATACCTCAGGATTGACATAGGTGGATTGTCTTGTTGCATTGCGACGCTCCAACGACCATGCTTCGGCATACCCTTGTTGTTAACCGAGATATTCGGTCCACGGTGGCTTGTACGTACTGGATGGGTCATAGATGCACATGTAGTAGCAGATGATACTTGCAATGTTCGGGATTGCGAAGAGAATGGAGAAATGGCGGTCTCCTTTTTCAGAATTTTTCAAACCGGAGAGCTCTCGAGACCTTCGTATCAGGCCGAGTAGTCTCTCGTCAAGCGCAAAGGGCAACGCAGCCGATGTGAGAAAGAAAATCATCGCCACTATCTGAGATAAGACGGCGCTGAATGAAAATATAGGTTTCATTAAAATGGACACCAAAATTATTGACGAATAGTAGCAAACGGCCACCAGCCAGTATGCTATCTGACCCCATTCCACAAGAACTCCGAGCAATGGAGCAACGTTCCGCATCAAACGCCGACCGATGTGCTTGACCACGAGGAGGTAGGCCATGCCAAGGACGACAAGTGCGAGATGGCCAATAATCATCATGTGCGGACAGTTGCCACGTTCCATGTCGCACGTGAGATCTAATTTTGAGAAACTGAGGCAGAGCTGCAGCAAGAAGCAAAGGTGCTGAGTAAAGACAGCAAGAGAGCCAGGTAACCGCAAATATCCGTCCAAAACCTCCTCAACATCCATTTCCACGGCATGATAGTCTCTGTGCTGTCGAGGTTGCAGAAGATCAAGACCCTCGAGAACCAGGAAAGACACCAGATAGGCCATGCCCCATGTTTTTGTCAACGGTATACCACCCATACCCAGTATCTTCATGGCTTGGGGTAATGCACCCAAGGCGAAGACCGAGAAGCGAAACCACCATGTCCGCTCCAACTTTGGCTCTGCGGGGTCATCCTCAACGAAGCATCGATAGCAAGCTGCAAGCTTAAGGCCATCTTTGAATGAACGGGTCTTGACACAGAAAAAAGCGAGGGAGAATAAGACGCCCAGAGTGTCGACGATACAGACGATAGGTGATAGCCGTAAGGCTCGTGAATATTCCGCTGGGAAGCCGAGAACCTTGCCCCCATCTTGCGTAAATGTATTCAGGCCTAAGGCGACGACGGCCCAGAAAGCGCTTTGGCGGGATACCGTGGCCATTGTTCTTTTCTTTGCGTCCTGTTGTCAGGTCTGTTCGAGGCTGAGATGGCAGAAAGATAAGCAGGAAAAAGAAAAGTGATGCCAAGAATTATGCACGGGCGGTATACAATAATGCAATGCACAAATATTCATACAATAACTCGACAGCAAAGAATTAAGCCAGTAAGAATCTAAGCAACAGGCTTGCCATGTTCTCCAAAGCTCATCTACCCACCCCCTATCCCGACGCTGGAGTAGATCTCGCCATACTCTTCTTGCTTCTAAGCTGCACCTTCCATCTCGGCTCCGACTTGTACCGCACCCCGGGCCCAAATCCACTCAACCACTCCCTCACTTCCTCAACATCCAACTTCCATCCGGCCCCCTCACAAGTACTGCCCTCACCACAACAAGGACAGGCCGTCCACTTGCCCCGCTGCTTAAACCCCGCCAGCAATTGCTCCCGCGCCGTCTCAATGCTCCTTTGCAGGAAACTCCCTAGTGGACATCTCAGACGTTTCCATGGCTTGTTCATCGGGTCTCGGAATAGCTCCGCCATGTCTTTCCCTTGCACTATGAGATCCCAAGTCTGTCCGCATAATGTCACGTGGTCTAGGTGTGGCCAGGTTAGGAGCCACTTCAGCTTGTCTCGCCATATAGACTCCAGCACGGTGATTGAGCACGCCGTCCACATTCGCAACTGTTCTTGTCGAGCCATATCTCTAAACTTAACGTTCATCCTACGTTTTGCTTCCTTGAGTTCAAATTGCACCTCGTGGAATCCTTCCATTGTTAGGTCTGCTATTGTGAAGGTCACGGCGAGGAACCTGATCAGATTCCGATGGCGAGGTCGCAGTCCGCTGAAGTAGAAGGTTGAGAAGGCGAGCGGGCCGGGAGAGATGTGAAATGTGTTTTGCCCATAGAACAGGGGAGATCCTTTCTGGTAGAGGAATTTGCCCATAGCCATTAGCCCGAAACCAGGTTGTTGCTCATTGGGCCTACCGCAAACTTGACCCGAACGCTTTGGTGGGCATTTCAGGTGCAGTCTCTCGAGACGCAGGACCCATCTGGGTACTGGATCGTCAATATTCGAGGCTCTGGCGACAGTCCGGTATAACCTCTCAATCGTGCGACACCCGTAGCCCCAGCGTTCGGAGAACACCTGTAGGTGGACATCACCGGGGAGGATCACGAACTCTAGGATCTGTAGCTGGAGCTCAGGCGGAAGATCGCCGAAGCGAAACTTGGCTTGATGGTCTGTACAGTGGTCAGACGTATGTTACTTGGATTGATTTGGAAGTCAGGCACTGTACCTTCGTATTGAAGTTGGGAAGTTTTTGGTTTCTGAAAATGGAAAATTCGAAGCTTTCGTATTGCTTCTCGCGCGGTCAATTGAAAATTGCGCTCCCCAGCGTTTTGAGAAGCTTCCGAACAAGCGGGCCCACCTTGCAACTCCATGAGTGCGCCAGGTCAGCACAATAACATTGTTGCGTGCCACAAGGGATGCATGTGGATGGGCTATATAATAGGGATCTGAGGAAGCCAATAAGGGCGCGAGTGTTGGTCAGCGAGAACAGTGGAGGAAGTCACTAAGTGCACACTGTTAAATGCGCCAATGGTGACTTTGAATGACGTCTGTGACGCAGCAACAAGACAATTCAACATCAGTGGCTGAGTTCATGTGCGCATTAAGGAAGTGAGTAATTCGGAACCTTTCTCAGCCATGACCCACATATAGGGTAACCCTACACTTGCCAAGGTCCTTTGGAAAAGCAAAAGTTGAGCAGTAGAATTTGAGGCAGTGAATAGACCAACGAAAGCCATTGGCCAATGTCAGAAAGTACCGCCTACCGCTTTTGACGATGGATGATGACCAGGGCCACCGATTCAGGATACAGACCTTACAGCCGCAAGCTGACCAGTCTTCTAGCCATATGTGTTGCCCAGTTCGCCTCATTACGCGATAAGCCATACGGGTTGTATGGCTGAAAAAATAACGTAAGATGATGAATCTCGTTGAGTAGTCAGGGATGATGCCAATTCCGTTTGATACCAGCTTGCGAAAACTGAAACTAGCATAGGACAATGTCAAGAAGA
The DNA here is from genome assembly GCA_947623385.2 of Cladonia squamosa. Classification (NCBI taxonomy): domain Eukaryota; kingdom Fungi; phylum Ascomycota; class Lecanoromycetes; order Lecanorales; family Cladoniaceae; genus Cladonia; species Cladonia squamosa. Next base: position 1,929,644 of record OX392374.1, on the reverse strand, counting down.
TGGAAGGTGTTAAGGGCTCAGAAGCCTTCAATTAAAGGAGCTGTGTAGCTCTGCAAGCGGGCGTAGACGTAAAAGACACTTAGAAGCTTGCTCCTGGTGGTCTTTCAAGAACGATGAAATCAAATGCCGCCTCATGAATATTCGTACATACCTGCTTCGCTCCCATCCCTGCTTCGATCCGCGCAAACGCATGCTTCCTAGCCGACTGTGTAGTGTACAGTGTAAAGCACGTTGATGCTACCGTCCACCTCGTGGCCTCGTCTGCTCGCCTCCACCCTTCAGGTTCTCGGGAGCCCTTGGTCCAACCATCCAGTCTTCCATGGCTAGCCACTCGCTCCAGCTCTTTTCAGCTGCCTCGATCTCAGCATTGATTGGATTCTGCAGGGGTCGCATAAAAGGCACGGTTTCTGACGGCATCATGTCGTAGTCTTTCTTTACAGACGCCCATCCACCACTCTTAGCAGCGAAGAGATAATTTCTCCGCTCCTGTTCGTGTAATGGGCCAACGCCGGACGCCCAATCATCACCGAAGAACCCGTGTAGGACCCCAGGAAAGTCAAGGCCAGTGACTACCAGGCGTCGGAGGTATGGGACAAGGGAGACTGCGGTGTGTGATTGATGAGGTGAAGGAGTAGACCGACCCATCAGACCACCAGGAGACAGGCGTTGCTCAGAGGCTGAAATAGGATTTGCTGGGCGTTGGAAAGGGAGGCAGATGTTGACGAAGGCAGCAACAGCTTGGACAGCGGCGCTTTGTTGGGCATGGTCGACGAAGTATTTTTGGCAGGATTGGTACTTCGGATACCACTCGAAAATGTCAAACTGACCAGGTATTAACAGCTTTTCTTTCATCTCAATGAACCATGTTTCTTATTGATACCTGAGGGTCGTCCGTCCGTGTATTCGTTTGGTCGGCAGGGCCTGAAGGCGGTGTCGGATTGGTGAAGGCAGCATGCTGGAAGTGTTGCTGGGATTCTCCATCGTTGCCCCGAGGGAAGTCCATCATAGGGGCTGTTCACAATTGGTAAGCCCGCGTGGGAGTTCATGCAGGTCATATGAAGTGCCGAGATGTAGCTAGAAAAGCACTTACCGTTTTCTTCACTGCTCATCATGTTCGAGTGGCGAATTGGTATATTACGGCTGCAAGGAGTGAAGTGATTCTTAGCTTCGTACTCGCACTTGCCGCGTCAAGGGTCAATTGGTCGTGTGTTGGTAGAATGAAGGCAGGTGTTGACTGCCGTGTAAGGTAGTGCTGGATGCCGGAAGGAATGAATGAGGTATGATACATCCACGCATCACTCAAGAACCCGCCAGATGCAAGGCTACTTCTAGACATGATGGGCAGCGGAAGATGAGTTGTCAGAAGTGGTGTTTGTGAAGACAGTCTACCTTAGTTCCGATGTAGGCCAGGAGGGATGATGAAGCACGAACAGGGTCCAGACTCTTCATCGAAGCCCTACCGAAGACATCGCCAACGTTTGGGGCTCAGCTGGGGTGGTCATTCGATTGCCCCGTGGGTCTGAGCTTATGAGGAGGATGGCGTTCCCTATCCAGGCTACTCCCAGGCTACTCTGCCCTTCTTTTCGCTTCTTTCAGGGGGTGGGGAGCGTGAGAACCAACCGAACGGGTCCCTCATAGGCGGCTCCCTGGATTTTCAGCCAGCCACTAAACCGCCTCCCCCGGCTAAACCAGGTTTTGAAGCCCGACTATCAATTAATCCAACACATCTTTAGCCGGCAAATCAAGTCTCCATTTAATCGAAAGGGCTTTGATGGATTGCTATACCTATACTATACAAGGTGTAGTTATCGGCAGATCTCTGCCTTCGTATTCGTGGACTTATTCGGGTTGTCTGGACGATCTGCCGCGGCTCTTCATAGCGGCTAGACTGCGTCTCGCAGTGATATGCTACAAGGCTGTTCCCACGCCTTCCATGTGGCAGTATCGCTGTTCCCTTGCCGACGTCCTGCAGCCCCTATCACAAATCAGTGTAACACAAATTCCACCAAGTTCAACGGTCGTGCATAAGCCTCCTTTCGCGAGCTCTTCCGAAAGATCCACGTCTTGCTTCTAACTCGTCACCACTCCAGCGCCTACACCTATGGTAATGCTCTGATTGATCAGCATCTTATGAAGTATATCATCCAGCTGCCTCAAGAAAGAGCCGAAGATCATCACTTCAACTATCATCACACTTGCTCAACGTCGACAGCAAGACTCGCCGTTCATCTACATCCGACGTGTATTTGGCTTTTTTTTTTCTGTCATGATGGCCGAGTACCCGAGAGAGAGGTCATAGACCTGCCTACATGCCGGTTGCTTATGCCATCGCATACAGCTCCATCGGTTCACACTACCCTCGCGACGCAGTAGAATCTTGAACATCCGTGGAGACCTTCGACGCCCTGTGATTGTTCTCAAATGCTGTTGGACCCTCATTTAATTAGCTCCTGTGTATTGACATGTCCGCGCATGCAGCCACAATTTGCATTTCCGCTCGATCTACGTCGCATCGCCTAGCAGGTTTCGTATTGCCTACAATGTGTAAGCCTTCGACAGCCTTTCCACTACAGCCTTCATGTCCATAATATCTTAATGCAGGAAGGACCAGAGGTGACGACGTCATCGCACCATGCAATACCTATGTAAACTATTAGACAAATAACTACTTGGAGCGATTTGCATGCAATGATCTTCTGAGATTCTCAGTCACAAGCACCTGATCCAAGAAATGACTGGAACATCGATCAATCTCGGCTCTCGAATCAAGGTCTATCTTACATTGTCTGGCTAACTGATGGAAATACTGATGGTGCTCTCCAGCTTGCCAACGGCTTGAGCATGCCACAAATACATCTTGGAGTCTATTTGACGTCTGGCAGTCAAACCGTAAATGCTGTCCAATGGGCACTTGAGGCATGAACCTTTCGGAAATCAATGGAACACGAATACTGACATCACGATGCTAGGCTGGCTACCGAGCGTACACATAGCATGACTACTTGATTCAAGGACACATATACTGATGTATCCTTAGGGTTGACTCGGCACAAATGTACCGCAATGAACACGAAGTTGGATCAGCAATTTTAGCCTTCCTTTCAAGTCCCAGTAACACATCTTCATTGAAGAGGGAGAATATCCATTTCACCTCAAAGTTGGCGTCTAATACATCCTATGAAGCTGCACGTAAGTCGATCAAGCAATCTGTGAAACAGAGTGGTCTGGGTTATATCGACCTCTTTCTACTGCACAGCCCTTATGGAGGAAAAGCGAAGAGATTGGAATGTTGGAGGGCAGTCGAAGACGCCATTGAGGACGGAGAAATAAGAACGGGTGGTGTCAGCAATTTTGGAGTCAAACACGTAAGTGCGATGACGTTCAATGTTCCTTTCATTTCGTCGAGCAAGCCGCCAACATTCAATAATGGAACCTGTGGTACGAGCTCAAAGAACTTTAAGCACAGCAGAGTTGAGAGCAATTCATGCTTCCTGTACTTTACTAAGCGAGTACCTTGATGCAACGAAAGCACGTGATAAGCCCAATAAAGGATCTGCTGCACTCGAGATTCGTACCAATGGAAGACACTTCCTCGCATTATCTAACAGTATTGTTAGTTAAAGGAACTTCTTGCATCACAACCTCGAATCAATCCGGCTGTGAACCAGATCGAAGTCCATCCCTTCAATACTCGGACCGAGATAACGTCTTTCTGTCAAGAACACAATATCGTCGTCGAAGCGTACGCTCCATTAGCACGAGCACTCCGGATGAAGCACCCTACCATAACATCACTGTCAAAGAAGTATGGGTGTACCCCAGCTCAGCTAATGATCCGGTGGAGCTTGCAGCACGAATTTGTGCCTCTGCCTAAAAGCGTCACTAGAGAGCGAATTGTTGCAAATGGCGATGTCGGAGGTTTCGAAATTGATGGCGCTGATATGAAAACGATGGATGGGTTGGATGAGTACCTTGTGACAGACTGGGATCCTGTGGATTGTGACTAAAGTCTTCGAGAACAATTGAAAATTCTGTTCATCTGCAGCCACAAAATATATCCCTCAGCCTTTCCACGGTGAAGAAAAATTCCCGCCTAGTTGGGAGAGTTCTTGTACCTGCCTGAATTAGGCTCCGGGTTGCTTGGACCTAAGGCGCCAAGAGCAGAGTGGGGGAGGCTGATTAGTGGGGTGACTACAGCGTGACTCAATTCAACCAATTAGCGAGCTACGATAAGAGCATCTTTCGCTCCCAAAACGTCAGTCCCTCGAGTAAGGTAAACACCGACCTGCACCCTCCAAGCAAACACCCCCCCAACGCCCCGAAACTGTAGCCTAAAGGTGCTTCAAGGCCCCTCCCGAAGCGAAGCTATCCCGCGGGCAATTGACAGTGGCCAATTGTTCACTGGCCTGGCCGGAGTTCTTCATGGGCCGCAAACCGGAGGCGTCCATAGACTCAATGCTACCACCTGGAAGCTGGCTTAGGGCGATTGACTTTTTCATAGCTATATTGTCAGGCCACGGTAGAGTTATAAGTAGCTCATGACGTGAACGTCTTGCCTCCTTCACATCAGTACTGCCACAGTGTCCATATTAAAGCTTTCAAAAACACCCCCAAACCTCGGGTTCAGACGAAGCGCCAACTTCCATCAACTCTACCTTATCCTTACGCAGGCTAGATAGCAACCATGTCGAACCTTCCATCTGAGCCAGAGTTCGAGCAGGCGTACAAAGGTACGACCCATTCGAATGCTTCAGTCATGGGTGTATATAGTCACTGACAATGGTATGATATAGAGCTCGTGTCAACTCTCGAGAATTCCTCCCTCTTCAAGAAAAATCCGGAATACAAGAAGGCTCTGCAGGTGGCCTCTATTCCGGAACGCGTGATACAGTTCCGTGTGGTCTGGGAGGACGACAAGGGAGAAGTACAAGTCAATCGGGGTTACCGGGTGCAATTCAATTCTGCTCTGGGACCATACAAAGGAGGACTCCGCTTCCATCCCTCAGTCAATCTCTCCATTCTGAAATTCCTTGGATTTGAGCAGATCTTCAAGAATGCTCTTACAGGCTGTAAGCCAATACCTAATCCCTACTCTTGATGGATATCCCTGACACGTTGTACAAGTGAACATTGGAGGTGGTAAAGGAGGAGCCGACTTTGACCCAAAAGGCAAAACCGACAACGAAATCCGGAGATTTTGTGTGGCCTTCATGAGGGAGCTTTCAAAGCATATTGGCGCCAACACAGATATACCTGCTGGTGACATTGGTGTCTCGCCTCGCGAGATTGGTTGGCTGTTTGGGGCATACAAAGCTAATACAAAGCTATGGGAAGGAGTCCTGACTGGCAAGGGCGGTACATGGGGCGGTAGCTTGATCAGGCCAGAGGCTACGGGTTATGGTCTTGTCTACGTACGAAGCTCTATTTCTTTATATGGGAAAATGGAAGCTTACCTCAGATGCAGTATGTCCAACACATGATTCAATACGCCTCAGGCGGCAAAGAGACCTTCAAGGGTAAGCGTGTGGCTGTCTCTGGTTCCGGAAACGTCGCACAATACGCTGCCCTCAAGGCTATCGAACTGGGTGCTACAGTCGTTTCTCTCTCGGACAGCAAGGGTGCTATCATCGCCACCAGTGAACACGGGATCACTCCCGAGGAAATAGCCTACATCGCAGATCTTAAGGTCAAGAGGAAGCAACTGACAGAATTATCCAGCTCAGAGCAGCATAAAGACAAATTCAAGTACATCGAGGGTGCTAGACCGTGGAAGCACGTTGGGAAGATCGACGTGGCTCTGCCTAGTGCGACACAGAACGAAGTCTCGGAAGACGAGGCGCAGGCATTGATCGATGCTGGAGCAAAATTCATTGCAGAGGGAAGCAATATGGGATGCTCTCAGGAAGCCATTGCCGTTTTCGAAAAGCACCGAAAGGAGAAGAAGGGTGAGGCTATTTGGTACGCGCCAGGTAAGTACCTACGGCTTTTTCATATGCTTGGTATATATTGACGCGTAGATTCAGGGAAAGCAGCAAACGCTGGCGGTGTCGCTGTATCGGGGCTTGAGATGGCCCAAAATAGCCAACGCATGTCGTGGACCTCTGAAGAAGTGGACAACAAGCTGAAAGGAATTATGGAGGCATGTTTTAAGAACGGGCTGGATACCGCAAAGGAGTACGTTGAGCCAGCTGAGGGCGAGTTCCCCAGCTTGGTTGCAGGCAGCAACATTGCCGGGTTTAGCAAGGTTGCTGCTGCTATGCATGCTCAGGGAGATTGGTGGTAGGTTATGAGACATGGAAGGAGCAATCGCCACTCTTTTCGAGTCTGGAGCATCGTGGATATGCTGTACAATTGGTTGAAAAAGTTGGATGACTGTCAATATACAAGGAGGCACAGCCTGGACATAGCAATCTTGGGATTCTATCACCAAATCCCCCCCTTTTACCATCACAATGGAATCATTGGCTCTTTCCTCTCAGCGTTCAACTATATTGCCCAGATGCAAGATTTTCTCTGACGCATAGATGCTCGAAATCAATACCCGGAGTTAGGAGTTTGCCTAGCCTCGGCTCCCCGCAATATTCTAGTACAGCAAGGTGCGTCTTCCTTCGTCCGTATGTTTACCCAGCAACACCTCATGCATTGAAGCATTAATTACAGCAATCATGGGTAAGAAGTCAAGGTCACCAGCCTACGTCTTGGGTGTAGGTCTGACAAAATTCATTAAACCCCGTGGCAAAGGTAAGTAGTCCATTCCCAGCTTCTTGCCTTACTAATCCGTTATATCACAGTTGACTATAACGAACTTGGCTTCGAAGCTGGCATTAAAGCCCTCCTCGACGCCCAAATCAATTACGATGATGTTGAACAAGGTGTGGCTTGCTACTGCTATGGTGATAGCACCTGCGGCCAGCGCGTTTTCTACCAATTCGGCATGACACAAATTCCCATCTACAACGTCAACAACAACTGCTCGACAGGCTCAACAGGGCTACATATGGCGAGGAATATGGTCAGCCATGGTGTGGCGGACTGTGTCATGGTAGTCGGGTTCGAGAAGATGTTTCCAGGCAGTCTGCAGAGCTTCTTCAACGACCGAGTCAGCGCGACCAGCACCACCAGCACAATGATGGCTGCTACGAGGGGCGTCACTAATGCACCAGGCGCGGCGCAAATGTTTGGAAATGCAGGGAGGGAGTACATGGAGAAGTGAGCTCCCTTTTTCTCTTTCCTCCCCCCAAAATATCATCAAGCAACAGTCCCAACCCACTAATCACCCTCTTCCACCTCCAGATACGGCGCCACCCCTACTGACTTTGCCGAAATCGCCCGCATCAACCACCTGCACTCCTCCAAAAACCCCTACTCCCAATTCCGCGACGTCTACACCCTCGATCAAATCCTCTCCGCCCCCATGATCCACCCCCCACTCACGAAACTCCAATGCTGCCCCACTTCCGACGGCGGTGCAGCCGCTATCATCGTCTCGGAAGCTTTCTTGGATCAGAGACCGCATTTGAGGGAGCAAGCCGTGCTGATTGCGGGCCAGCATATGGCGACCGATAACCCGACTCTTTTCGATCGATCAGCGATTAATCTTATAGGATACGGGATGACGCAGACGGCTGCCCGCACGGCTATGGCTGAGGCGGGTGTGGATCCGATGGAAGTGAAAGTGTGCGAATTACATGATTGTTTCTCGGCTAATGAGATGGTTACGCTGGATGCGCTGGGTCTCTGCGAGAAGGGGAAGGCACACGAGATGGTTAGAAAGGGAGATATCACGTACGGCGGGCGCTGTGTCGTCAATCCCTCGGGAGGCCTCATATCAAAAGGCCACCCCCTGGGCGCGAGCGGTGTCGCACAGTGTGCGGAATTGGTATGGCAATTAAGAGGATGGGCGAACAACCGACTCGTTGAAGGGGCGAAGGTAGCATTGCAGCATAATCTCGGCCTTGGGGGAGCGGCGGTTGTGACGGTGTATAAGAGGGCGGATGGGAAGACGAATGAGGTTGTGGATGATGCGGTTGTTAAGGAGAGGAGCTGGGTTGGGTATAATCCTGCGGTTGTGGCGAAGGGGTTCACGAAGGAGCAGGTTGATAGGGTGAGGAGTCGGAGTGCGAGGAATGATTGGGCGTTGGGGGAGACGGAGGAGAAGGTTACGGCGAGGTTTTGAGAGGGGGGGAGGGGGGAAGGGTGGGTGCTTGAGTGACTTGATGTATATACGTATTGACGGGTTAGATAAGTGTGGAAGATGCATGGATGGGGAAATGATTTGATGAGATTATGTATGTACATTAAGAAGTCCTAGATACCACCATCCTTGTTGGTATACCTTTCCCCTATAAAACATAATCGTACACGAAAAGCAACAAACACACAACCCCAGGCCCTCCGAAACCTCTCCCCCCCCTCCTCACCCCTTCCCCCTTCACGCCGCCCACCTAACCCTCCCCAAATGCGGACTCTCAGCCCTCGCCCTCCCACGCTCATACTCCCCAGAACTCCTCTTACTCCTCACCGGCGTCTTACTCCCATACTCCCCCGAATTCCTCTTACTCCTCACCGGCGTCTTACTCCCATACTCCCCCGAATTCCTCTTACTCCTCACCGGCGTCTTAATCCTCATTCCCTCCGGCAACCCCACCACCGCCGGCGGCGGTCCCCTCACCTTCCACTCCGCCATGCCAATACCGTCGCCGTCGCCGAGTTTGAATACCTTAGCTAGTGGTGTTGGGGATGGGGTGGTACCCCATGCGACGCCTCTGTAGGAACGGTTGTGGTTGGTTTGGTTGAGGTGATATTTTGAGTAGGCGGGTGGGGCGTGATTGGGGGAGGAGGGGGGGATGGTGCGGATGGGGACGAAGGGAAGTAGGTGGGTTGGGCCGCGGGTGCTGCTGTTGTGGGGTTCTTGGTGGTGAGGGAGAAGGGTGCAGAGTTTGGGGGTGAGGTAGGTGAGGAAAGGGGGGAGGGAGAGGAGGGAGGGGCAGATTAGGATGGAGGTTATTTCTGCTTCGCTAAAATTTTTTTGTCTTGTTAGCTTATGATGAAGGATTTATTTGCCTTGAGGTGAGGGGGTTTGAGATTGTGGAAGACGTACGCCCACAGTGTGGAGGGGAAGAGGCAATATGTTTTGTCTCGACCGCTGGTGCTGAGGACATTGGTGTAGAGGTACATGATGCTGCTGATGCACGCACTTTGCTCCTCTGTCAGCCACCCAATTCCCATCTATGCTTAAATTGAGGGTGTTTACGTACAATAGACCAATGATAAAGATGAAAGAAACACCTATTTTTCTTCGCCGCGACATGTGCTGCCACCGTATTTGTGATATTGGTAGAATTAGTAGAAAAAAATTTGCAACCGCGTTGATGGTTCCTAAGGTTATGAAAACTACTTTGTAATTGATACAGTGCCCGGCTTCAGTGGGTGTCCATAATCTGCTCCTCGGAACGCATGGCCAGATCGCCACGGGAAGATTGGTCAGGTAGAATAGCATGAAAAATACCATTAGGGAGCGGATAATCCAGTATGTTCTCGTTTTGTGGTTGGGGGTGGTGAATAAATGGAGGTAGAACATAAGGAGAGAGAGCTTCGTGAGGAATATCGTAGGAATGAGGGTTATTTGGGACGCGTTATTGAACTGGACATGATATATGATCTGTCAGCAGTTGCTAGTCGGGGCTTTCTATGCTTGGAGGCGGTAGAATCGCTGAAAAGCTCAAAATCAATTTTCACAACTCTTACCTCAACATCAACCTGTTGAGAGGACGAAACTGCTTGCGGGCTAAACAACATATAAAGAGGCCATAAGAGTAGATTACGAGGTATCATCGCGGCAGATCACATCATGCACAAGAGTATAAGAAGATAAGGCTCACCTTTATCCACATTTGAAGGCTGTTGGCTTCGATATCCCATTGGTGAACGCCAGCAAAAGTATTCATGATCAATAACAGGGAAGCATAGATGATGAGGCCAAGCTTCAAGTAAAATTTCAGTATGTGTCCCTCCTGAAGTACCAATCAGACCTACCCAAGCGATAAAGCACACATCTGAAGAGAATCAGCCTGGCCCTTCCAGATGAAGATGGATGTTGCTTACAATCGTCCCAGCTGGGAGATCTCAGTACGAAAATCTTAGTGTGGAGGCGAGTTAATACACATAATGAAGCGACTGTCAAACAAAGTATGTTGCAAGCAAGATTGACCCCACGCTGGGAGGGTGGATCGACAAAATTAGGTATTACGTGTGGTGGAGGCTGTAAGCTAGGGACCTCGAGAAGCTGTTCCATCGAGATGAAAACGCCGATATGGCTTCAATATCACCACTTGAACAGCGAAAGAAACCAGAACAGCAACTCATCCTTCAATTGATATGTTGTAGTGAGGAGATATAAAGGACACAGTAGAATAAGATTGCATGCATGGAAGAGCAAGCCTCAATCGATTCAGTTGCATAAGCCAGGCACAACACCATGCTGGAGGCCAATAGACGAGCAGCGTCTCTAGCCTGCATACACCAAAATCCCGGCGATGTTTGGTAGCCCTGCGGCTTTCTTTAGTTGACGCCATGACAGGAGCACGCGCCCCTCTTGGGACTCGCAACGCTTTGGAAAGCTGCACAGGCCACACCCTTCAAAGCGAGCTTCTGTGGGATATTTTGGGTTTGACGTGGGAAACATGTGGGAGAAAGGCAGAAGAGTTCAAGAGGTCAGGTGACTGCGTACGACCAAGGGAAGGAGGTTGAGAGCCTTACGGTACTCGAGAACGCAAGCAGTAGCAGCTGGATCTGGTGGCAGGAACCGCTCTAGTCAGGTAGCGAGTGTCTCACCAGGACCCTGTGAGATGAGGTCCAATGTGGTAACGGATTTGGACAGTGAGAAAATAGAGGAAAAGAAGGGGAAGCCAGAAAAGGCAATAGATAGCTTGCGGTAGTTGAATTGATATTGGCGGCTGTGTCATATTCGAGCGCTTATTTCTACCACAACTTCGATCGGCCATTATAAGGTCTTATGCATCTACCCGAACCCCATACATTCATCTTGTCTAAAGAGATATGTTCCTTGCCAGGAACTCGGTTACAGGTGTTGGTGAAGCTGTTGTTAACAGTACAGAGTATGAGAGGAGTGATCGACAACAGCGCAGCAAGATCATCACTGGTCCAATCGCCAATGGGCTACGCACACCAATGATTACCTTATGCAGCCGGTGCACTTTTCCCTCCGGCTCGGACTATTCAAATGCAGACAATGACCGGACAACCGAGCGGGCACGAGCGAGGTAATTTTAGGCCCACCGCAGGAGTCTCTCAGAATGTTCTCAAGGATACCAAGCTCTTGAGCCTCAAGAGATAAAACTTACAACTCTTCGCCAACGCTCACGTTCAATCATCCTAGATCCCATCATCCAACCACCCCCCACTTCCCACCCACAAGGATGTCTGACCCACGACCCCCCAACCCCACCCAACTCTCCACCGACCTCCCGGGCCTTACTCACCACATAACCGGCCACCACTCCAACGGCACCGCAAAAATCGCATCTACCCGCCCCGCAACATGGACTACCCTCCTCAACAACTCCATGGCCTTCAACGTCGTCTACACCACCTCCCAATTCCCCGTCTCCCTCAACTCCGACGCCGACCTCCACGCCCATGACCAGCTCCTCGAATCTGGCAAACTTGGTCTCGTCAACTCCAACGGCACCGTCGCGCGCATTGTCGATTTCGCGCCGGGTTCGGAGCCACTGATGCACCGTACACAGTCTTTGGACTACGGCATCGTGTTGGAGGGGGAGGTAGAGATGTGGTTGGATGACGGGACTAAGCAGGTTATGCGGAGGGGGGATGTTGCTGTGCAGAGGGGGACTAGCCATGGATGGAGGAATACGAGTGAGACGGAGTGGTGCAGGATTTTTTTTGTCTTGCAGGATTGTCAGAGGGTGGAGATTGGGGGGAAGAGTTTGGGCGAGGATGTGAGTGATGCAGCGGATACGAAGGGATTGGAAAGTGCTCGAGGTGGGGAGACGAGTAAGATTTAAGAAGAGGTAATTGATGGTAGGAGGTCATGTTGAATTAATGATTGATGATTAATGCGTGTCATGGCATGAACTGCCGTCAGACACTGGACTATATATACTCAACGCTGTATATAGACACTGGACTATGTATACTCAACGCTGTATATAGACACTGGACTATATATACTCAACGCTGTATATAGGGTCTTCCTTCAGCTCTCAAGCTCATAGCTTTGAGGGAATTTTCTCAATGAGCATCTTCCGTTACGGTCCCCCAGGTACCAGTACAGACTCCAAACCTCCTGGTCCAAGGTGCTTGACTATAGTAACTCATGCGCTTGTCTTGTCTCCCCTAGGGTTACTGACCTGAAATTTCAGTTGGCCAGCTCCCGACCGGATTTCAGACAAAGTTTGATACGGCTCGCCGTCAATGTAGAGGAAGCGTAACCGGAGTATGTCAATACCTTGAGTACTCTTCTCCAACGAACACGGAGGCTGTTGCCACACATAGTGCCACATTTGACGACCGCTTTTATTGGAGGTTTGAATCATATCAATGACCCCTCTCCGGCTTTGCCCGTCCCAATGCTTCCGTGGAGATGTTGGATGAATCAGAATCGTTCTTCAACAGTCTCACGATGCCATCTGCTTGTGTACTCAGTCTATGTTTGGATTTGCTGTCTTTTCGTACGGACCATTCAAACCGTTTTTTTAGGTCACTCAAGCTCAAGCCTTCGATTGTACAACGAGGTAAGAGATTTACATGACGTGAATGAAAGCATTCTGGCGTTGCACCATGCGGAGACATCGCACTTACACAAGGGACTGGTGACGTTCTATCAGGGTGTTTGGAGGCAGACGTCAGCGCCGGTTGGTGCTACACTCTGACTTGATTCTTAATGGTAGGGGATCCTATACATCCTTTATTCAAAATTCATCGAAGCATGGTATATCCAAACACTGTCAAAATCTTGCCAGACAAGAGCCTTGTTGATACCTAGTTACCTTCCTTATCGTTATCTTAGCGTGGTCACGTAACCACTCTACGCGCTATAATAAACAGCTCGCGTCAATAAAATGCCTTCTTCTTACAACTTCATACAGGCAAACTTTCGCGGCACCAATTCTGGGCCAGATATTCCTGGAATCATGTTTGTCTATAAGCGTGGTACGTATTGGATCCGTCTCCAAATATTCGTTGATTTGCAAGCCCCATTCTAGTTCATGCAGTGTTCGATTGAACACTCGGTCTTGTATACACCCGTCCACTGACTCGAGACCTGATAGACGGACGCAAGGAGCGGGTACAATTCGATAAAATCACTGCACGGGTCTCTCGTCTTTGTTATGGCCTGGACGCGGAGCACGTTGACGCGGCAGCAATCACCCAGAAAGTCATTTCAGGTGTTTACCAGGGCGTCACGACTGTGGAGTTGGACAATCTGGTGAGCACGCCCATCGTATAGCCTCTTAAGGCTTCTATAGCTAATAATCTTTCGCAGGCTGCAGAGACAGCTGCCTACATGACTGTTACCCATCCCGACTATGCTATTCTTGCTGCTCGCATTGCAGTCTCGAACCTCCACAAGCAAACAAAGAAACAATTCTCCTCCGTCATCGATGATCTCTACCATTACATCAATCCTAAAAACAACAAAGAGGCGCCTATGATCTCGCAAAAGACATACGAGACCGTCATGAAGCACGCCGAAGAACTAAATTCGGCAATTGTTTACGATCGAGACTTCAACTATCAATATTTCGGCTTCAAGACCCTCGAACGATCCTACCTGCTACGACTGAATGGCAAGGTTGCTGAGCGGCCCCAACAAATGATTATGCGTGTAGCAGTTGGCATACATGATGATGACATCGAGAAAGTCATTGAGAGCTACAACCTCATGTCACAGAAGTATTTTACTCATGCATCCCCAACACTATTCAATGCTGGCACACCTCAACCACAGCTGGCATCGTGCTTTCTGATAGACATGAAAGAGGACAGTATTGAGGGTATATACGACACACTGAAGACATGTGCCCTGATTTCGAAGACTGCGGGTGGTATTGGGCTGAACATCCACCGTATCCGTGCAGAAGGCTCTTATATTAGTGGCACCAATGGTTCTTCCAACGGTATTGTTCCCATGCTTCGTGTTTTTAACAACACTGCAAGGTACGTCGACCAAGGAGGCAACAAGCGTCCCGGTGCCTTCGCTATCTACCTCGAACCATGGCACTCTGATGTCTTCGAATTTTTGGACCTTCGAAAGAACCACGGGAAAGAGGAAATCCGTGCTCGTGACCTTTTCTTCGCTCTTTGGATCCCTGATCTGTTCATGAAACGTGTAGAAGCAAATGGCGAGTGGACTTTGATGTGCCCGAACGAAGCACCAGGTCTCGCTGACGTATATGGTGATGAGTTTGATGCTCTCTACGAGAAGTACGTTTCTATTATCTACAAAATTGGATCGCGTATATTAACATAATGACACAGATACGAGAGAGAAGGCCGAGGACGCAAAACCATCAAAGCTCAGAAACTTTGGTACTCGATCCTCGAAGCTCAGACCGAGACTGGTAACCCTTTCATGCTCTACAAGGATGCATGCAACCGCAAGAGCAATCAGAAGAATCTGGGTACGATTCGCAGCTCGAATCTGTGTACCGAGATCATCGAATACACTGCGCCAGATGAGGTTGCAGTTTGTAATTTAGCGTCTCTCGCTCTCCCTACCTTTGTCGATATCGCACGAGGCGAGTACGACTTTGGCAAGCTACATAAGGTCACTCAGGTCGTCGTTCGCAATCTCAATAAGATCATTGAGATTAACCACTACCCTGTCGAGGAAGCTCGTCGCAGCAATATGAGGCATCGGCCTATTGGACTCGGCGTCCAAGGGCTTGCAGATGCTTTCCTCGCGCTTCGTCTTCCCTTCGATTCTCCGGAAGCTAAACAGCTAAACAAGCAAATATTTGAGACCATCTACCATGCTGGTCTAACTGCTTCTTGTGAGTTGGCTAAAGAACTCGGCACTTATACCACCTACAAAGGATCGCCAGTGTCTCAAGGCATATTGCAGTATGATATGTGGAATGTCACTCCAACGGATCTCTGGGACTGGGATGATCTCAAAGCCCAGATTGCCAAGCACGGAGTGCGAAACAGCTTGCTCGTTGCACCTATGCCCACTGCCAGCACGTCTCAGATCCTCGGAAACAATGAGTGCTTCGAGCCTTACACTTCCAACATCTACTCGCGTCGTGTACTGGCTGGAGAATTCCAGGTGGTCAATCCTTGGTTGCTGAAGGACTTGGTTGATATGGGCCTGTGGTCTGACAACATGAAGAACCGCATCATAGCCGACGGGGGCTCTATTCAGAATATCCCCAACATTCCCGCAGATATCAAGGCGCTATACAAGACAGTATGGGAGATCTCTCAGCGAAAGATTGTTGAGATGGCTGCTGATCGTGGAGCTTTTATCGATCAATCCCAATCACTGAACATCCATCTCAAAGATCCAACTATGGGTAAAATCACAAGTATGCATTTTGCAGGCTGGAAACTTGGTTTGAAAACTGGAATGTACTACCTTCGCACAATGGCCGCATCTGCGCCTATCCAGTTCACAGTGGACCAAGAACAACTCAAGGTGGTAGACACGAATGTAGCGCGGGCCAATGGCATCAAAAAGCGGACAGGTCCCTCCGCCGGCTACAACTCCAACTCACACTCCGCTGTACCACGACCCATGTATGTACGAAAGCCGTCAGAGCCAACCATGAGCCCGAATGGCATGCCCACTCCAAGCGCAACACCTCCGCCGCCAACAGAAGAAAAATTGCCCGAACGGATAAAGAAGGAGGCTGCACCAGCTCGTGTTTTCCAAGCTGATTCTGAAGAAGGCGACAGCCCTAAGGTTCTCGCTACTGACCCGGTCGACTTACCCTCGAAGCAGGAGTTGCCAGAGCCAATGGAGAACGAAGTGAAGCAGGAAGAAGACACTGAGGAGAGCGAGAATCGTGAGGGTGACATCTATGCCCAGAAGGTCTTGCAATGTAAGTCTATGCCAATATATTTTCAACTTCGAGAAACTCATATCATGATAGGCAGCATCGAAAATCGAGAAGAATGCATCATGTGCAGTGGATGAGTGCTCCCATGCGTACTCGCGGTAGTTCGAGGAGACAATACTGGCAATCTCGAAAACCTGGACCCCTTTCCTTTGCTCATCATAGACGTAAATCCCCAGAGGAGAAGCGTTTCCTGCGTGCGGCATCCGGTTCATTTGACTGGAGTTGGATGAACGTTGACGTTTTGCACCATGTATAGTAATGTTTTGTTAGCATCAATGAACGCATACATCGATCTATACGTAACTGCCTAGCTCATGTTGAAAAGACAGTACCGGTAACCTGATACATGCATTCTAAATCCTATTCGTATGCATGGTTTTGGACTAATATAGCCGCGGGTGAGGGCTCGTGGGCATTACCCATGCGCTGAACCACATCGTCGCAGCCAGAATCAGGCAGTTTCCATAGTCTAGACCAGACGTAATCCTGATGAGGTTTCAGAAAGCTGGTCTCAGCAGGATTTGCGCTCATTAGCCCAAGAAGCACGCGGCGGGGTGACCTAGGCTCTACATTGACATTCCTACAGCTGAAGCTGAACGTGGCGGGAGGATTTTCTGGGTCGGGTTTCCCCTGCTCACACAGAATCCTGCATGCATGCAAAGTTCGAATCCTGAATGGACGTGGCATACTGCCGTTGGCGCAGGATTTCTGTAAGGATTCACCTATTGACCACAAGGCATACGGTTGGTTGGTTGTTTCTTTTTTTTTTCGGTTCGTTGGTTGGTCCGTTCGTTCCAAAACAAGATCCTCTACGCCCTCTGAAAAGACCCTATTCTAGCGCCTAGGTTAGGTGATGGAATTTGCCGTGGGGGGTGCGCCGCTAGAGCAAGACTCTAGGTGGGGAGATCCAGGGTTGCTCGGCTCGCAATCAACCCTAGTTTCTCTAGATATCAGCCTCATAGGGCCATGCGGTTGAGGTCTACGATAGCAGCAACAGAATGGAGCAATGTTTCACATAGTGTTAAGATAATGGTAAAGCAGCTATTGAACAGTGTCAATGCAATAGACCAGCTCAGCCTTACACTAGTGAGCTCCAAGTTGGTTAGATGCTCTTTCAGGCAAGAGTGCTGCTGATCTAGCCGGCCGATCTTGGTCTGATGTTCAGACACAGATCATCTGGTGAGGTGAAGGCGCCTAGGTCGGGTTTCCCCTGCTCTGCAACTGAAAAAGCTTGTTTGAAAGCCAATTGGACGTCAAATCGATGGATGAACAGTGCAACGAAGATGCAGGCGATCCTTCTGGCCACGAAACGTCCGGGACAAAGAGATGCTCCCCCACCAAAAGGCTTCCAGCTTGATTCTTTCTCCAAATTTCGATTGACAAAGCGTTTGAAATCAAATTTATATGTATCTTCGCCAGATACTGATTCGTCGAAGTGGAGTTGACGGCATGAATTGATCAGCACATTACCGCTTCGAAGAAGTTTGCCCCTTATGCTTGTATTCGCTGTGATATAGCGGACTGATGAAGATGAGACTGTAATTCGAAGTACCTCAAGCCATAAATTCTGAAGACAAGGACATTGTTGTTCAAGATAGTGGAAGTCTATGGAACCATTGAGAAAGGCTGTGGCAGTCTCTGTACGTATTATGTCGATCAGTCCGGGCTCGAAAAGCATATAAGATGACGTCCAGAAGCACGCCTTGTGATTGTTGGTATTGATGCTATTGTTGTGATCAGATAGCTCTCCTCGTAGTGAATGGTGGCAATGAACACTCATCCCCAGTATTGAAGCATCATTAATGAGCCCATCTCCCTAGTTGTGAAACCAAATGCCCTCGTTTCCCTTTCAAGTAGCTGTGTTACCCAAGCTGCATCAGTTCGTTCACCCGGTGTCTCAAAATATGCGGTAAGGTCATCGATGATGCGGTCCTTGGCGGCATACATTCCCTTGCTGATCAGCCGTGGGAAGTGATAAAATAATTGCCAGCTGCGACCATCAAATTCGACAAATGTTTGTGCTAGGTTTGGATCAATCTCCGAGAGACGTTCTCCAAAGTACGCCAGCTGGCTCGCACCAATGACCAAATCTGCACAACACCTTTTAAGGGAAATATACAATAAGTTCTTTGGGAGCTCTCTCCGTGGCCATCTTTGCCAATACGATCACCTTATCCAGGTCACTCGCGATCACAACGCTCATGTCTTCGAGATTCTTCCCGGGAGATGACTGCTGCATCTGGAACTTATGAATAGCTTTCCCGAGCGATTCTTGGTGCACACTAGATGGCAGGGAATCTTGATATAGCCCTTCAACGACATGCTTTGAAGTGCCACAAGTACGAATAAGGAGTTTGACGAATATGTCGAAGGATAACGAGGACGAATTGCTGTAGGCTTCTGAAATATCTCGAGGGTTGGTGAGGATATAGAGCTTCGTCCCAACCAAGGTGATGGTAAAAGGTTCTCTTGAGCCATTGAAGCATCTTCTGAAAAGCGTTAGATCGGAAAATCTAGAATTTTTAAAAATCGTACATTGCATTACTCTGGAGAGTGTTAGGGTTCTTGTAGAAAGATAGTAGATGACCTTGGTGTGATCAGCGTTTCGCCTTCTCCGTTGGTTAGAGGCATGTATTACCAAGAACTAATAAGAGCTTTTATCAGCGTTTGTCCTGCGTCTTCTGTTCAAAAAGTATGAGCTCATGTTACCTGGGATCCAATAAGGTATTCCTTTTGGGTCGTCGGGATACAGAACTGGAAGCAGTGTGAAAGTCCAGTGTCTCCATAGCAAGATTGATGTCAAGGAACATAATGCCGTGACTGACAGCAAGGAAGGGTACGACGAGGCTGGGAAGAAACAAGTTTCAGGCCAAGCTTGAGAAGTTTTTTTCAGTCTTGCGAACGTTGCTCAGGAACACTCACTCGAACAGTCATCGCGTATTAACACCCTTAGAATTTAGAAAGCAAATGGGTGAACCATTGCTCGATGTTCTCAGATGCTGACGCCGCACTCTTGCACCAATTGTTTCATGCATGTTGTTAGCGCATTCTAGTCTAACATTAGCTATTGGGCTGCTCAAGGATGGATGCTAGGGTGCTGACGAGCGCCTTACAAAGCCATCTGGGAGCTGCGAATTGAGAGGGTGCGTGAAAGCTTCCTGCAAGACGTCTCTTCCTATGGGCATGGAGGGTCGGAAATTATTGCTTATGTACTGCTTTCGAATTGACAACCAGGAAATATTGGAAGTCGATGCCTTTGCAAACTTTACCCGACATGACTGCATGGATCGTCCCGCTTGTGTACACTGTGAAACCAATGGATCAGCAAAGGAGCCAACCCATTATGCTTGTTTATCTGCCTACCTCGATGTATCAAGATGGCACGGTGGCTATCTCTGCAGCTAAACACAAATACGCGAGATCGAGAAAGCCATATCACATGGTTGCACGCACCCCTCGGAGAATTCGCGCGACTAGTCTAAGAACCACGAGAAGTCTACAATCAGTGTTTAGACTAAAAACGGACGGGAAATTCACATGTAAGCAAAAATACGGCTGAAAGTTTTCAATGCCCATCAATCTGAAGTCTCTTACATCTTAGTGTCAACCTCTGTCGTGTCGTGAGTCCTCCAATCCTCCAGCGCCCACTTGACCCCTCGTTGGATGCCTACGTCAGTGTCGACTAGAGGTTTGTAACCGAGCCTTTCTTGCGCTTTCTTGATAGAAAAAGTTCTGTTGGTGAACGTATATCGTAGTATCTTACATTTCGTCTCATCGTCTTTGGAGGAAGCTTCTGGCCCAGTGTAAAGATCCAGAACATATTTTTCACCACAGTAGCCATTAAGATCCCAACCCAAGCAGGGATTATGATGACTTTAGTGAGGAGTGTCTTGTCGCCTGCTGCGGCCCATATCTTGCGCTGAAAGTCCCAGAAAGGCATCGGGTTGTCGTCGGTGATGAAGTAAGCTTCGCTTTCCACTTTAGGGCCAGAAGTTTTATCCCGTAGAAGAGTCTTAGCAGCCATGAGATGCGCCAAAGCAGCATCGTCTACATAGATGCTGTCGTATAGATTGGTATTGTCCCCCAATTGAAAATGAGTCTTGCCTTCTTTCAGAACCGCAAGAGCTCCTGGTATCAGCTGGGTATCCCTTTCTCCGTAGATGAGTGGAGGCCGCAGGCAAAGCGTTCGAAGCTCCTAACAATTGGCTTGCAATACCATCATTCTGCAAGAGCCTTCGTGGTTGCATATTTGTCTGCTTTGGAAACCTGATTTAGAAGCGGTGCCTCTTCCGTGATGAAATGGAACTGAGAGCCTGCATGGACAGAGCTGGATGATGTGTAGACAAAAGCTTTGACAGACTCCGTGAATCTTGCGGCGTTGAGAAGATTGCGTGTTCCGACCACGTTGACTTGATGTAGAAGGTTCTCGTCAACTTCATCTTGATAGAAATGCGGAGATGCCGTGTGGAGTATGATTTGTGGCTGGATCTGATCGAGAAGTATCCGTAGGCCTTCAATGTCCGTAATATCGCAAGAGTAGTAAGAAACACCAGCGACGCGCGGATGAATTGGATTACGACTAATGACAGAAGTTGAGCAGTGGGGCTCAATCACAAGCTTGGAAACGATTGAGTATCCAAGAAAGCCGCAACCGCCTACTACTAGAACAGAACGTAGCGGTTTGGTAGACATGGCAGTTCACCAGAAAACAAAGCAAGAAGAGACGCAGAGATCGCGTTGTTTGGATACATTATCAAAATTGTTATATCGTGACTGTAATAAATCTAGAGTAGCGCCGCGGTTGCAAGGAACAATTCCGCCCGTTTAGGTTCTGTGACATTTCGAGTATTCTATGTACAGTACTAGTGGCGAACGAAATGCAAGAGGACGACAAGTCATGCATGCAAGAGAGACCGTGGTGCGGCTGTTCGGGCATTTCTTTTGAGTAGCGAATATATGATGTGATTGGATACCAGCTGGGACCGTCCATGTGGCTTTTGTTGCAGGTTCTGCGCCGCGATCTCTATTCCATCGCCTCATCCTTGGCCGCAGCCACAATTGACTGCATGCATCCAATAGACTCTTTGAGCACTCAGGATACAGCTGTAGCCCTGACAGTCCCGCTGGCATTCACCCTAATTCTGATTCCTTGGGCGTTCAGCTATGCCTAAAGTATTTGAGCTAACATAGTGATGCACACCTGCTTACTTTACATGACATATTCTGGTTCAGGCTCAGGTTCATGAAACACGCATCACCTGAGAGAGATGATATCCCGTGCCGCTCATCTGCGTATGGTATGTTGCATGTTGCTTTTGTCGCATCCAGGAGACCGATTGACTATTCTACATACGCTACCCTGTGCATGTGATACTCAGCCAGGTAAGGCTACCTATGTAACAATAAATAGCGACCCCGAATGATGGCATTACAATCTTGAAGATCTATCCAATTCCTACTCATCGCTCGCCTTCTTCGAACCCCTCGATTGTACAACTAAGTCCGGCCAGCATCATGACAACTTCTACTCTCCAAAATGGTCCACTACCCGCCGACTTATACGATATTCCCGGCATGCCTCCACCAGCTGGTGTGGTTCCAAATTTGGAAAACCCATACAGTCGTGGTAACACCTACACTGCTGTGGCCACAACTATCATAGCGCTC
Organism: Cladonia squamosa; assembly: GCA_947623385.2. Taxonomy (NCBI): domain Eukaryota; kingdom Fungi; phylum Ascomycota; class Lecanoromycetes; order Lecanorales; family Cladoniaceae; genus Cladonia; species Cladonia squamosa. The sequence continues at coordinate 1,907,874 of OX392374.1, read as the reverse complement.
ATGATCGCATTTGTGCTGTGTAGAATATACACAAAATACTTCATCATCCGTAGAATGGGCTGGGATGATTGTGAGTTAGGCAATTTGTCAGTGATTCAAGCCTTGTATACTAATGTCTTGTCAAGTGACATGTTCACTTGGTGCAGTAATTATGCCATTTTCGAAACTATCTCAGGTGAAAATGCTGACCGATCACTCTGGTGAAGCTTTTGGCTACCTTTAATTACGTTAATTGTTTGTATGGTACTATTATCATCCAGGCTCTCTTTGCCAACCGGCTACTGACCATCGTCCAGAGGTAACTGTGGGTAAAGTTGGCATACATCAATGGAATGTGCGACTCTCTTACTTAGCCAGTAATACTTTCTTGGTTGTAAGTCTAGCAATCGCACCATTAAGCAAATGGGAGACTGATACTCAAGCCTCTAGCCCAGCTATCTTGGAGTCATTCTCTTCCCACTAGCCATGACTTTCGCGAAGTTGACCTTCTTCTTGATGTATTTGCAAATTTTTTGGCCTTTGAAATGGCTAAGAGCCTGTGTTTACACGGGTATCGCCGCAACCACGACTTATTATTTGGCAGTAGAGATCTTCTGGCTTGTGGAGTTAACGCCCAGGCATGGTCAAACATTTGCATCGGTGGCAGTTTCGCCTGCGGAATTCAAAGTCCTACTCCTATCCGTACCTACAGCTGCTGTAGGATTGGGAATCGACCTATACCTCTTGATCCTCCCAATTACAGCTGTGGCACAACTTCAACTGCCGACACGCCGGAAGATCGGGGTCATCCTAATATTCTTGACGGGAATCGCGTATGGCATTGCCACCTCTGATCCTCTGACTATCCTTCACTGATGACTTATAGAGCTTGCATATCTTCAGCCTTCAGTGTCTACTATAGAAACTTGCTCAACAAGAACGCTGATATAACTTGGAACCTCCTATCTGTCAATATCCTGAGGTATCTGCGCCATCGTTACACTGGATGGGTCAGTGAAAGGCTAATAATTTCAAGTATCGCTGAGATGAGTATTGGGCTCTGTTGTGTTAGCATGCCCGCGCTATCCAGAATGATCGCCTATCATGCACCACCTTATGAGAAGCTCAAATCTTGGTTTGACTCAAAATACAGTCTAGCCAAATCCACAATACAAAGTTCTACCAGGAGGACGCCTAGGCTGGGAAGAGATTTCTATTCTGATAAGACTGATACGTCCAGAAGCCGTGACTCCTACATTGACCTTGAAGGAAACAAGCCTGGCCAACTGGATCCCTATGGACGAGGATCCGTCAAAAAACCTGTTCGGACGTTCATAAGTAGTGGAGAGAGTCACGGAATAGATGCAGAGGGGATCCACTTTGAGATCGAACTACAGCAGCAGAGTCACCAACGTGGGGGTCTTTGAATAAATTTCCGACACTTGTGTTTCTGGTATCAGGACTTATGAGGATACATGCAGAACCTAGATGTTAGTTCGTAAGCAGATGCCAATTACTATGCACTATCTGAATCAACCACATTATATTAGACAGCCATGATATATTCCTCCCCTTGAGACTTAGAACGTATTTACATTGAAGAGTCCTCGTGGGATTGACGCGAATCGCCGATGTCTAGTCATGAAAAGGACGCCGACTACTAACGGCCCACCCCACAGAGCCAATCGAGTCAGCATATTCGTTATCCCTCGTCTCTGTAAGATTGGAATTTTCTCGTGCATCGAAGCAGTTTCATTTACCCACGGGAACTCAACATCTGGAATTTCCTTACCAAGAAAATCACACAACGGCCCCCACCCGCTTCCGAGTTGATACTCCAACAGTCTCCCTTCCGGTACCGTTCTGCGCAATAGCTCGTAGTGTTCTTTGTATTTCTCCTTCGCTTTCATACGCATGTCTTCCTCAGAGCTGACTCCCATCCAATCATTTGCCCACCGTAGGTGAATGTCGCGAATTGGCCCTGCGAACCATGGGTCCAAGTCTGCTATCCATTTACCCTTTTTTGTCCACATGGGTTTGATAACGGCCTCGTCAAAGCTTGTATACCACTTTTCGATATTCCGCTCCATAATGACCACTTTAGCTTCTGGATAGGCCAGGATCAAATCCTCCCAGAAAGCGAGCGCTGGAATATCGGTAACAGCACCGTATTCTGCAAGGAGCTGGTCCCACTCCGCCCGGTTGAACTTTTTGCCCTTGCCATGGAACTTAGCATCGAAGGCCGAGATCCACATGGGAATATCTTTTATGCGGCTGAATAAGGAGAACGAGTGGGAACAGGGGATACCGAGGATGTTGAAGGCAGTCTGCATAGCTAAGAAAGTAATTAGCCGGAGCTATCTAAGTGTAATTCTTAGCGGACTCACAGGCTGTGCCAGTGCGCATGTATCCAAGACATAGAACTTCCATAGGAACTTCACGTTTCCGACTTCTAGGATCCACATAGAAGTCTCGCACGAAGAGTTCGGGGTGCTTTTCTTGCAGGGTGATCGATAGCGGCATAGTTTAAGTTTCTGTAGTGAGTCCACGTAGTCTGGATATCAAAGATGCGTGCTGCTGATGGTTCGTACAAGAACGAATCGTACAAGAACGGCATAAGAAAGCAAATGATGGTCGAAAACTGTAGAATGTTTTAGGAAGCAAATGATGGTCGAAAGCTATAGAGTGTTTTCCGAGCATATCCGATTGGCATAGCTTCGGCTATGAACAGCTTAGGCCGGCACTTCGAGTTCGAGCTTGCCTGCGCAAGTATAGTAGAGCAAGGTTAAGACGGATTGGTGCGACCTTCCGCAGAGAGACTCCCGAGTCCAGCGTCTTGGCACCAACACATACATCAAGGCCAGTATGAGTACGCAGGCGTGCATGTATGATACGACCGTCTCTGCAAACACTGAGGTGTCATGTATCGTTGCTCAGTCTTTCATCGAGCCCAGACTGGCCTTTCAGTCTCCCAGTTCCGTTCATTCCTAAACAACCTGTTGGCAGGGAAACCGCATATCCCTGTAGCTTAGCCGCGTCCATGTATGGACCAGCTGCTTTAGGCAAAGGGATTAAAAGTAGAACGAAACGTTAAAGATCGTCGGAAACACCTCATTATTGCGATTGGAAGGATCAGAAGCCATTTTGTCCACCACGGAACTGCCCTTGCATAATAGCTAACGTCGAATGTATGATCGACTTTCACATGCAGAATCATGAATAACATGCATAATAATCAGGTACCCCACAAGTGTAGCAAAGGATTTAGAAAGGCAAGACGGGGCTAACGTTCTGCATAACGAACAACAAAGTTCACAGTATACGCATCAACAGAGGAGTTGTTTGGCGGGAATCGATTCGAAACATCGTGAAGGTTGAAGTAGTAAATTGATGACGAGTTGAACTAGGAGATATCAAAGATATATGGTAACAAGATGGGCGGCAGAATGCACCAAACCCTTCTGGAATCTATAGGTAAACCCATGAGCCCCGAACGGCGAGTATGCATGGGAGGATATTAAAGCTCGGCGTTCAGAATTAACAGGAGTAGCATGTGGCGAACTTACGAGAAACTGTTGCAACCTTTACCAACCCCACACTACCAGAATCCAAACTTAACGCAGCCCGACGGACTCCGACGCTCGAGTTCAAATAGCAGCTGCAGCTCCAAATCACGATGGCTGACGCTCTAAATTGCTATAGTATTAGCGGAGATTGGCCCGCTTATAAGAATAAGCCTCAGGTAACCCGCAGGGTCTGGTACCCAAACAGTCATGTCATATTGCATCATCCATCCCTATTCCATCTAGTTGACTTTCAGAAATAGAAGCAGTGGTCTTATAACATTTGACTTACTTTAGAACCTTTCCATCGGCCCTTTAAGGCTATTGTTTGCGGATGGTATTTAATCGTATTAGTGTTCGATTCCTTAATGGCGCTGGTACAATGGTGTAGTGGTTATTTATCTTTTCTGCTATGTTAACGCGATTGTCTCCTGCTGGCTCTGTATCCGTAAAAGAGCTTACAGTGGCTGCTGTCGACGTAACATTACCATAGCAATTGTTTAGCCGTTCCTTTTTCTATTCAAACCTTCTGGTCCTTGTCCCCTTTGCAAAGTCCTAGTCAGTCTTCATTCGTATAACAAGAATAAATCTTGCCAGCAGCTTCGGAAAGATGTGTAGGTTACTGCTCCTAAAATGGTCGCACACCCAGACATAGTTTCGAGAAGGGAGGGATACTCGTGAAAATACGTACCAGGCTCCTGCCTTTCGGCCCCAAGTCATCATCCCCCACGCATGTTGCCACCCGAATTTGGGCGGCGGTTCTGGGCTCGTGCGGAAGGGGCTAGCTCCGTGCCTGAACATCTGGCTCTCTCTGCCTGCTTCCTGATCAACGATCGAAGGTTTGGTATCTTTGATTAAATCTACTGTCCCACTTGAAGAGCCTTCCCATTTTCTAACATCTCTGCTTACAGGCCTCCACCAACCCTCTTCCTCTCGTGCCCACCATCCGGAGCCACACATTTCCCAGAGTCTGCTCCGGGCCCGCTTGTATGCGAAACGCTCATCTTCGCCAGTGAAAGTTCCCGTACGTGCGAAGTCCGGGCCGAATTGACGGCCTATTTCGTTACCAGCGCCAGGAACACCATCACTGGACCCATGACTGCGACCGGCGCCATACACGGGTCCGAAGTCGCTGTCTTCATCTGCAAGTATTGAGCGGGCTGCAGAAGCTTGAGATAGTGGAGAAGTGGATGGACTGGAAGCGTAAGATGGCGGAGAAGCGGAAGAGGTGTACGACGATATGTTAGGCCTGAAAGGGGAAGTTTGGTCTTGATAGATCTCTGAAAATGTCTCAGGGTAGACACCATCATCTGATGCGTGGCCGGTTTCATCCTTTGGGGTTTGCTTTGTTTCGGGGAAGAAGATATCGTCTGGCCCTGCTTCAGCACTGATCAAGAGCTTGCAGCGGGCCTCGTAGAGCGCATCTAGTAGGGTGATGAAGCGACGAGCCTCATTCTTGTGGAGCATGGTCAGTATTGGAACATCAGTCAGAATCAGCGTATGGAACGTCGAAGCAAGAGTTATGTAGTCCGCGGGACCAAGGTTCGTGCAACAAAGCTCGTCGAAGGTCCACTTCGTAATGCCCAATAGGTTGCGATGAACAAGGAGATTGCGGCCATAAACACGGAGAGTAGTGACTTCCCAGGGTATATCATCCGTTGCAGCTGGTGTGCTGGAGGTCCCATAGAGTAAATCGAACTCCCTTGTTTTCCAGGCTTGTTTGGTTTTCACTCGCTCTTGCGGAGAGGCAGAAGACTGAACTACAAAGAAATTTCTAGGAGCGGCCACCCTTGAGGTCTTGTCTTCAACCTCGGTCTCTGCTGAAGGCCTTACGTGGAGGCTCTGCTCGTACCCCAAACCCCAATTACCGGATGCCATAGGCTCGAGTCCATCAAAACCGTGGTTGTCCGATTCTATAAGTTGATTGGTCTTCGCCCAATGTTTCGTTTCTTCTTCAGATTCACGCCGTCTCCAGTCCTTACCACTTTCCATGTCCCAGATCTCGCACCTAGCCTTCAGAACCTCAAGGAAAGCAGCAAAGTCTCCCTTGCCTGTGAACATGTTTTTACTCTTGCCACCATGTTTGCTTGATCCTAATAAGCCCCATCTGCTTCCTAGAAGCCCTAAGCGTGATGAAGGAGGCGGCGCAAACTCCACACCTGATGCGTTGGCCAACTCCTCTGGCATTCTGTTACTAGTTGCAATGAGAACACCTCCAAGATGAAAGAATGAAGTGAGGAGATTGGACAAGATCTTAGACGCTGCACGATCTGGCAGCTGAAACTCGTCTAAGAAGAGAATAGGAGAGGTAGAGATCATTTCCCTAGCAAGCCACAAGAGAGAATTTTCTTCATCTTGCACGCCAGCTATACCTTGATCCAGTGGTTGCTGTAGCCTGCTCTTACGCAATTGTTCTAATCTGGCAAATGTCTCAAGCATGAAGGTATTGAAATGCCACCGGCGCTTCTTGCGATTCGGCAAGCAGTCCGCAAGTAAATCAACCAGCAGGCTCTTTCCTGTGCCCACTTCTCCATATAGTAGCAGCCCTTGTGGTGATTGTAACTGCATTGCTGATTCATGACTTGTCAGTCTCCTTGTAAGTGCCATTGCATCAACCCTCTCCTTCTGTCCCCGCAGCGATGAGAGGATGCCCCTTGGCTGTTTTTCCTTGTCCTGCGCTCCATCTTGAAGATATTCCGCTCTTAGATGATCCTTTTTCACGAGGCGATTGAGTTGATCGAGTCGGTGACCAAAGTCAACCTCAGGTTGGTAGTCTTTAAGACGGTAGTAGAGTTTCTGAAGATGGAGTGCAAGTCGATGTTGGGCCGGGTCAGGATCGATTCTTTTCGTAGCTAGGAGGGCACGGTACAGAACGAGTGGATTGGTAATAGCAAGACCTTTAGTTTGAGACAATTGTGGCATAGGGAATATATTGAGTGGTAGGTGTTCCTCGAAGACTGAACTCCAAAGCGAACCGTTATCGATACGTCAAGACTCAGGACCAATCGTCCTGTCCATATGCGCCTTTCGAGTATGACGGATCATTCAATCTACGCTCAATAGCCATCGCGTCTCCATCCACAGCATCCCGTTCCCAATATCCCCTACCCCAAGATTTTCCCCATCCTACGCTTAATGCCCGGGCTGACGCGGGTAAACCCTCTGATTCTGGATCTCCAACCCGCCACTCCTTGCTCCTCGTTGTCTGGCTTCAGCACCGTCTTAGCTCCGTAACAAGTGGAAAAGCCACTTCTTAAGTCTACGGGGACTACTTTCGGGGTTTCTAGCCAGTCTCGGCACATATGACTTGTCTGCGACTCCGTTTCAGATGGGCCTAGCTGGTGGCCTTTGAGGATCTGGAAGGCATTTTGGAGTCGTTGGTGGCAGTTTCGGTCCTCCAAATAGTTTCTGTAAGTCGAAAGCTTCCAGTCTTGTGCACCAGGAATGGTGGGCGCTTCTTCTTCTTCTTCTTCCTCCTCGCATTCAGTACTGAGTTCGCCCCGTTTGTAAGCGTCCATCGCACTTTGGACAGCAGGAGGCAGAACACCTTCTTTCTCGGTTGCAGTAGGGTTCCAAGGTGTCGAAAGGATGTACAAGGAGTGGAAATCGACTTCATGGATTAGATGATCGATATCCGGGCAGAATGAGCACGGTTCGAACATGAGACGTACCATCTCAGCCATGCCCAGACCACGGAGATGTAGAAGTGGAGACTTTGCCTTATTTGCAAATTCTCGCTGGTCTCTGGGCATAGCCTGAGGTTGTTGGGTGATGACTCGCAAGAGTTTGGTATGAAACGTGAATGAGCACGTGATGTTGTATTGTGCTGGGTCGATGATAACGATCGTAGCAATGCTGCAATCGCCCGGATAACAGGCTATGCGAAGGTTTTGAAAGGAGGAAATGAGCGAAGTGTGAAATTTTAGTCATTTGAGATCACACACACCTAGAGAAACCGATGATAATGAGTGGGAAGCGCGAGCTTACGTACTTAAGCAGTGAAACGGAGGTGGGATGTGTACTCCCTGTTAAGTAACATAACAGGTATTTATCATGTGAATTATCGTCAAAACAGCTTGCGCTCTGTGAATTGGGTATGTAGTGGTCAAAGAGTGACCAAGTCGTCCAGTGCTCCCGAGTTACAGCAGGACAAACGCTAACGTACCATAAGAGCAAGCTTCAAGCCAGAAGGTTGACTGATTTGGCCAAGACCAGTCTGCATGTGGACCAAGGGCTCCTCAAACAAAATCAAAAGTATCGCCACCCTTACGCTTTAGCATTGATAGATGCCGTCCAGTCCCAACGATTCGTTCAAGCTTGAGTATGTCCAACTGCGAGAAGAGAGCTCTAACGCTGGCTGACCGCGTGTCCAGCTTTCCTGCGGCGATGCTAGCACCTAAATAACCCCCCACTATCTCTTTGTAGAATACGGGATTCTCCGGCAGTCCGTACAAGATGACCTTCTTTATGCCTTTCAGGCGGTAGCGTCTGAAGTGGTGTGCTCGTTCAGTATACAATAATACAGCATGCCTACCAGATAAGAAATGGCTTCTAGCACGAGCAACATCTTTAACAGATGTATACTCGGAGATGGAACCAAAGGAGATAGCCTGCGTTTCTGATGAAGAGGCGAGGTAGTTGCGGACCCGGACAAAATCCGCATAGGTTGACAGGTAAATCAGGACACCCTGGCCTTCTCCAGCGCCGAGCGTGGAAAGCTTAGTCAAGGAGGGTACAATGGCAGTAGTAAAGTATTTGAAACGATTGTTAGGCTCAGCTATAGGAGTTCCGAAGTTGAAGCGTGAGAAGGTTTGCTTAACAGGCATATTCAGGTCGATCATAGCACCTTCTTCCACTTGTGAGTATTTGACTTTACCTTCGATATTGAGCGTTTGATGAGTGAATAGACGATTAAGGGACGGAAAATTGAAGGCAGAGAGCAATATTGTCTGCCTAAGATATTTGGCATTGCCATCGAGATACCAGGTCCTGACGCGACTGAAATCGCAGCCGTGGGCTTCCTTGGGTTGCAGATTGAGATGCTCGAATATGTAGTCCACGTGCTCCCAGTTCTGCATCAACAACGCATCTGCCTGATCAAATATAACGACTTCGATTGAACTGAGAAAGTCATGGTCCTGCTTCTTGGGGTCATCTGCTCCGAGCGCCATGCGAAGCCCTAAAGGACTTGCAATGATAACATCCGAATTGTAGAATTGCGCAAAGAATTTGACTGTTTTACGGGTGAACTTCAGACCCAGGCGGAACATATCGTCATCATTACCACCAAAAAGATCTCGAAAGTCTTCGGGCTTGTCTTGTGACGGGTCTTCTCCTGAAGCATAGGTCTCTTGAAAGCGCTTTTTGTTCTCTTGCTGTTCTGGTTCACAGAGGGAGAGTATTATGTCGACATACTTGGCACATGAATTCCTAGTCGGTAATATCACGAGGACCTTGGGCCGCGTAAAGCCTTGGTCTCGATATTCCAAATCTTCTTGAGCATCTTCCCTCGCAAGACGAGCGTTGTCTTTGATGATCACGTCACGGGTCTTGAATACATGATTGATTGCATGTAGACATGCAAGTTTCCGCAATATTTCACTATTGTCCAGAGTCCTGTGCGGAAAGAGTATGTCATGATAATTAAAGAGATTGAAAGCCAAATTGCCAGATACTTTGTCCATGGGCGGCATCACTTTTCCCGAAGTCTCTCTAAGCCTTTGTTTTAGTGTCAGTTCTTTTAGAGCCGAGACTGTAGGAGAACAAGGCTCAGGGTCCGAGCCAGAGACCTGGGGAATTTTCAATGTGTACGACCACTTCTGTATCTTCATCGGCTCCATTGTAGACCACTTGTTCTCTTTGACAGCTTGAATCTTCCGCTCCAATTCATTATCATCATCATCCGGCCGGCCAAAGTGTTTCATAAATGGGTCGAGTATTTCCCTGAACTGGTCTGCATTCTCCATGTCACTCTCACATACCTCGGCGCCTGAATCGTCATGGCTTTCTGGCTCTTCAATTAGGTCCACTTCCTCACCTAATACTTCAACTTCTTTGAGACCTTGGTCATTGCTAACCTTGCGTCTCTTTCGCTGAGGCTCGCTGCGCTGTTCGTTTCCATTCAACGAAAGAAGAAGTGCATTGTATGGCTGGACAGTGCTTGCATGGACATCTTCTTCGTCGCTACTGCTGGATGGGGAAGACTGTTGAGCTTTCTCGTCACTTTCCAAGGCATAGTCCTCCTCTTCGTCTTCGGGGGCAACCTCGCGCTGTTCTTCGACCCGTGTAGACTTGAAACTGCTTCGTTTAATTGCGTAGTCACTTCTGCCTCGGGCTTTGCCTCTTCCACGGTGGCTTCGGTTGGGCCCTTCTCGAAAGCTGCTTCCACCCCGCACTCCGCCTCTGCCCCTAGCGAACGGTGCCATATCTTGCTAGGAGCCAGAGGTTGAGAGATTGGGATAATGGTAAGACTAGGAAAAGTTCACGGCAGATTTTCGGTTGATCTGCGCAACGCCAAGACTTCCCGCACAACTACAGTTTTGACAATTGCTTCGTTCAAAGTTATTTATCAGTTGCGCTCGAAACCGCAAACAAGGATGGTAGAAGCAGACTCTTTCCTCCATCTTGCAAGACCTCTAGGTCCTAGTGTTGGAGGGGCGTTACCAACCACATCTCCTTTGAATGTCATAATACAGCCGCAAGTATCTGTTCCTCTACCTCATGCTAGGATAGGCAGGCTTGCTCATACCTCGTCCAGGTCATCTTCTCCATCCTCGACCACGCTATCCGACCAAACCAAGATCAAGTGCGCGTAATTGGTACCCTCCTCGGAGTTCGCAGCGAAGATGGCCAAGAAGTCGAGATCCGGAATTGTTTCGCAGTTGGCCACACGGAATCACAGGAGCAGGTAGAGGTGGACATGGACTACCAAAAGCAGATGCTAGCCCTACAACTAAAAGTGAATCCAAAAGAAGTCCTTGTTGGGTGGTATGCGACGTCTACAGAACTCAATACGTTCTCTGCGCTCATTCAGAATTTCTACGGCGGACAAGGTGACGGGACTTGGCCTCATCCTGCGGTCCATTTGACAATAAGCACGGATCCCGGAAAAGAGATCGAGACGCGGACGTATATTTCTGCCCCGGTTGGGGTTACGGCGGAGAGGGCTGCGGATAGTGCTGCGTTTACTCCAGTGCCACATGAAATCCGATATGGGGAAGCTGAAAAGGCTGGGATGGAGCTAATAGCTGGGGCGAAAGATAATAAAGATAGGACGGCTAATGTACTGACTGATATCGAATCGTTAGAGAGGGCTATTGAGGAGGTGCTGGGCATGCTCGATAGAGTATCAAAGTATGTTGAAAATGTGATAGAGGAGGAAACTCCGCCTTCGAGCGCGATTGGTCAATTTCTACTCAATACCCTGGCTTTGGCGCCGAAAGTAAATCCTGAAGATATTGAACGAGACTTGTATGTGGTCACTCTGCAATTCTTGAATGCGTCCACTAACCTCGTACAAGCAATAATCATATCCAAGATGTTCTGGTCGTCTCATATTTAGCAAACACCATCCGGACGCAGATCGACCTCTCCAACAGGTTAGCAACGGCTGCGTTGACACTAGGTGCAGGAGATGGTCTTGGTGGTGGGCAAACGAACGGCGCTGGCTCGGAAGGCAGGGAAAGAGGTCAGCGTGGGGGCAGGGGTCAGAGGGGTGGAGGGGGCTGAGCGATCAATTTATGAAGTTTTCAATGCAAAGCAGAAAGTTGAAAGATATACGGCGTCAGCTTTGAATGGCTCGCCTGCATTTCTGAGGAACACCTTTCGGCGATTGTCTTCAATCAGCCAAAGGGGCTGCCATGACTGGATCCTCCTCAGGCGCTACCAGCGCTGTGTCCTGAGAGTGAGCAGTGAGCATATACTCCACAAACATGCCAGTAGCAATTGCTCCACCCGTGAACAGAGCGCCATTCGTAAACCACCACAAACAGCTGGGTACCGAACTCAGCCTCACATTCCAGATCATAATGCCTAAAGTTGCAGCAGCCGATCCGCAGCTACCTACGAAGAACACCGGACTGGCCCCTATCGATATCCCAGCTACTGCTAGACATGCTATTTGCACGACTGCTAAACCCGACAAGACCAGCTTTGTCTCATTCTTATGCCTTATTGCAATGCTCTTGATGCCCACTTTAACATCATCTTTGATGTCCATATGACCGTAGATCATATCGTACAATACCGTCCAGGAAACACAACTTGCATACAATGATGCTACAGCTTGCAATGCTACAGTATCGACTGTCAGATCTACGCCCAAAGCTGGGAAACCCATCATGGCGCCCCAGGAGAAGGTCAGTCCCAAAACGAATTGGGGATAGTGCGTGACACGTTTTGCCAGGGGGTATGTCGCGACCAGTAGCAGGCTTGGAATGCCGTAGTAGAGACAAGATGGCGGGAACTGCAAGAGCACACCCAAACCCGCCAGCAACTGGAACCCTGTAAATATCAAGGCTTTAGAAGGTGTGACTGCGCCACGAGCTATGGGCCGAAGACGTGTACGGGCCACACGGGGATCCAGGTCGCGATCCCATAAGTCGTTAATGGTACAGCCAGCACCACGCATTATGAGAGCCCCAGCAAAGAAGCATAGTGAAGTGGTCAGGACAGGTAGCGGTGCGGCAGCTGTGTAGGAAGCAGCCATTAGGGTCGAAAACAAGCATGGAAAGAAGAGATAGTAGGTTCCCGCGGGCTTGTCAAGTCGCATTAATTCGGCGTAGGGTATCCATGACGCGGGAAGGTAAGAGATGAAGCCGCTAGCCGGATGTTGGTACGTTGTTAAGGGGAGTTTGGGAGGGGGCGCATCAGGCCTTTCTTTGGTGTGGGTACTATACACTTTTGCTTGATACAGATTCCAGACTAAATTGCTGCAGTCACGTCTTGAATGGATTGTCTTATGACATTCTGCAGGACGCATTGCGTAGCTTCGCTCGCAGGTCTTCGTCGGAGTGTAAATCGATCTCGAATAGAGTGAGACACGTATGCGATACCGTCTCACGTTAGCATGGGTCGTACGGGTGCCTAATCTTGAAGTGTAAAGATGTGGTATGCCCGCCGAGCAGGCCATGATTTGGCTGTGGACAGCCAATTCAGGTGGACGTTCGCGAATCTGGCCTGATTGGCAGTTTTCATGTAGCGCTCAGGCCCACGACCTCTCAGCGTGAAGTCCTCTATATCATACACGAATGATCCATCGGAAGATCCGGACGTAGTGAAATCACTCTCAGCGTTTCTGTGACCAATTTCACATTCCTGAAATTTGAGAACGCGTAGAACATATAAACGAGTTTTTCTTTTGGGGATTTAGATATAGAAACGTATACTAGCTGTGGTGAGACGCCAATTGGATAGAAATAAAAAATTCAGGCCCAGAACGAGAACTTAAATGGATCAGTCAAAGTATTAATTTAATTCACCAGCACGTACAAGAAGCACGGTGTGAGAAGTAATAATGCTCCAAGTCGGGCTGTAATAGCTGAACATGCTTGGCGTGCGGAACTCGTCCGCTAGCTTCACTTAATGTGTCGCTGAAGCTCAATTTCGAGCCAGCGATTGTACCAAACGCATCTTCCTCTTCGAGCTTCTAATCTCTCAAGCTCATGAGTCAGCTGTTCAGTGCTACTAAACATTCGCAATCCACCTCTTCGCCAGGACTAGCTAAGGAGACGAGATAATTCGACATGCTGCTGCCCTGAGGAGCCGTTTTGAGCTCACCCACTACTGTGTCGCAGCTCACAACCCACATCACATAAGTCACCCTCAGCGCTTTCGAGCATCCAAGGCTGTTATAAAGCTGGATACACACTTGCCTCGCGGATATGCCTGCCCAGCGGCCCTCAGCAGCTTTTGACCCCATTCCCCCAGACCTCGATCTTGCTCGATTGGTGGAGGAGACGCCAAACTTTGAATATGTGACTAGAATCTCATGCGATATGATCGACGAACAAGGCATGGAGTCTTTCGATAAGCTAGTCCTGCTACATGTCATTCTTGGAGGAAAGCCACTCGTTATCGAAGGTTTCAACAATGGTCTTGATGAGTGGACTTTTACATGTCAATGGCTACAAGACAACTGTGGGAAAAAGTTCGAGCAGGCTCGAGTCCTCAACAAGCAGCAGAACATGCCTGTCTCGATCGGTCACTACCTGAACAATATGCCCAAGCTTACGGATCAATGGACGCCGGCCAATTTTAGAGATCCCGATCGTCAAAGAATATATTTGAAAGATATTGACTGTCCACAAATCTGGCATGACAAATTGAAAGAGCAAATCCCCCAGAGTGTCTTCTATTTGAATGACAGTACAGGTGACATTGGTGGTCCAGGATCTGTAGAGGGTTTTCCTGGCGCGGCGAATACCAAAGGACAAGGAGTAGCCCGAGCAGGTGACCTGATGAGCTGCCTGCCGCCTCAAATGAGAGCAGAGAACATGATGTGCTACATCGGACATGAGGGTACATACACGCCTGCACATCGAGAAATGTGTGCAAGTCTAGGCCAGAATCTTATGGTGGAGACATCGGGCGTTAGAGACGAAAATGGCAAACCTACTAAGCCAGGCTCATCAATCTGGTTCATGACAGAGACCAATGATCGCCACATGGTTTCGGAGTACTGGCTTTCGGCCCTTGGTCATGACATTGAAGTTGAAAATCACTTTGCTCAGATCAATGCGTGGAAGGCTGCTCCCTTCAAAACATACATTGTCGATCAGAGAGCTGGAGACTTCATCTTGATACCACCTTTGGCCCCTCACCAGGTCTGGAACCGCGGCACAAGGACAATGAAAGCAGCTTGGAATCGGACCACTGTGGAAACCCTCGAAATGGCGTTGCACGAGGCTTTACCCCGGGCAAGAATGGTTTGTCGGGACGAGCAGTACAAGAACAAAGCTATTGTGTACTATGCATTGCAGAAGTACTCGGGACTACTTGAAGATGTCGAGACACAAAAACAATCAGCAAGTCCGGAAGCCCAGTTTGAACTCGAATATGGCTTGAAAATTCGCCAATTACAGAAAGATTTCAAGCGGCTCTTTTCCTTATACACTGAGATCCTGCTATCGGAGATGCTCGCACCTGTATCAACTACCGAAAAACGGGGACAGTACCTCCCTTATGACAGCTTTGTCACTTGTTCCTACTGCCGCTGCAATATCTTCAACCGGTTCCTTACATGTACTTCTTGTATTGAGACGCTTGAAAGTGGCGATGAAGATACATACGACATCTGCATGGACTGCTTTGCTATGGGCCGTAGCTGCAGATGCATCTCAAGATATAAGTGGGTGGAGCAGTTTCACTGGAAAGATCTTGTGCAAAAGCATGAAGCATGGAGGCAGCAAATCATCAAGATCGATGGCGGTGTAACAGAAAAGTCGCCACAGTCCCTTGAGGTCGAGAGGAAGAGGCTAGACCACAAGACACTTGCTGAGATCTGTCAAGAGCAATTGAAAGTTCGGCCCTATCAGGATCCAAAGAAGCCACCACCAAAGTTAACTTTTCAGGATCGGCGAAACGCTGCAAGAGGTTCCACAAAAGACGATGAAGACAGGGAGATAGATGTAGACAGTGGCGGCAACCTCAGAAGGCCCAAGTCCAAGTCCAAATCTAAAAAGACTACCAGAGCAGAGCGGTTGCCGAAAGGCTGGACGATGGAACATGTTTCGAGTTACCCGGACCAGCAATGGAAAGTCGCTAGCTGTAGCAAGTGTGACCGAAGCTACGGTTATGGCAGTTTATATCGCATGTTTGATTTGATGCCACAGACTATTATGCAGAACCCTAAGTGGGAATGTCCGGCCTGTCTTAAGATATGTTCATGCGGCTCATGTCGTAAGAGATCAGATTTCAAACCTTACGAACCCGTAGGCACAGTGCTGGGACATGATACAAAGAAAGTTGCCGACCTAAGAAGCACGGAGAGCCTTGTGAATTTCAGTCTGCCGAATACTAATTGGCTCAAGGTAGCGGGAGATGACCATCCCCACGACAACAGACGTCTAAGTCGTCGGAGAGACGAGGCAGAAAGGGCTAAGGCAAAAGACCCTGCCCTGGATGATAACTACGTTGACGAGGAAGAATATGCCCCACTTGAATATACGCACAACGGCATCAAATTCACGATGGAACCAGACATTCCGATTGATCCAATGCTCAGCATGGAGCAGTCTTTTGGTCCTATAGATGATATGACTGGTGGTCGCGATTCTGACAGTGAGAATATGGGTTCACCTCAGCATGCCCAGGAGAGAAATCTGGGCTTGGGTCCCAACAACGGAATGGCTGGAAGACCACTGCCACCTCCCTCGTACGGCGTGGATGACAGTCTTGAGCACCATAGCTTACAAGGACCTCACAGAGCTCCAATTGCAAGCATGATGCCTCGTGAAGACCAAGAACCTATGAGTAACGGCACTCCCTACCAGTATCCGGATCCCACATTATCTCAGTCCAACGACATGGAACATTATCATCATGCACCGCAGCCAGTACAGAGGCGCTCGGAAGCAAACATGTTCGCAACCAATTCTTCACGCGCCAGCAACGGACAGAGCCAGCTTACTCAGCTCGAACAAATGCTTGAGAATGCTAAAGATAATGACCAATACACAAGAGCTGAAGCGTCCTTCACAGGTAAAACCCTACTTGTGAAGCTCTCCATATCTAGCGAGAAATTAGCTAGAGTACACGCGAACGGTTCGAGAGCACATAAAGCATCGAATGCTATGCAAGGAACAAGAAAGGCACCGCCAGTACTTTTACAATCTGACTTCCC
Source organism: Cladonia squamosa (assembly GCA_947623385.2). Taxonomy (NCBI): domain Eukaryota; kingdom Fungi; phylum Ascomycota; class Lecanoromycetes; order Lecanorales; family Cladoniaceae; genus Cladonia; species Cladonia squamosa. The sequence goes on along the minus strand of OX392374.1, from coordinate 1,891,491 downwards.
TTCAACCCCTCAGTCGCAGCAAGCCAATGTTTCGAAAAAAAGAAAGATCAGGACTGAGGAAGACACAGAGTTTACCGCTCACAAACGAAAAGACCGTAAGCCATCAATCAACGATGGCGTTCTGCCGAAAGATACCCGCAGGAAATCTGTTAGGTATATGGAGGTCTCAAGCGGTTCAGAATCCCCTGCAGAAGTCGAGACAAGTTCTTTCGCAGCTGTCAATAAGCCACAGGTGCCACGGCCACTTCCAAAATATCTAGCCCAGCGTCATGGCGATGATGAGCCTTCTTCTTTAGTAGAGCTTCCAGCCAGAAAAACAACCACGTTAGTTGGTAGAGCTCAAGGTCAACACGCTAGTGTCGCTCAAGAACCAGACTCTACAAGACTTGAACCAGTCGCTACACAAACAAACGGCACTGTGCCACCAGGAGATACATACGCATCAGAAACGACGACTCACCCAAACGTGGAACCAAATACTTCGAAGTCGGCTAATGAAGAAGGTACTGTGCCTTTAGATCCAGCGCTCGAACCCGCTAAAAAGCCGCAAGGCAAAACTGGAAGCATCACTACGAAACCAAAATCTCCGCCTATAGACCCTGCGCTTAAACTCGCTGAAGATAACCGCAAGGCAAAATTGAGAGCATTGCATTGGGACGACGACGATAACGACTCGTCCGGATCCAGTTCTTCAGATGCTCCAATAGCCGTCACTCCAAAGAGCCGGAAACTTTTAGCGACACCCAAATCAATCTTTTCCAGACCAGGGATAAATGGGAAGAAAGTGAAAGTAGTTGCAGCGAAGAGCACTTCCAGCAGTGGGAAGTCAACCTCCAAAGCTGTGGAGATTGCCCGACGCGCGTTGAACGAGTAGGGGCAAGAGAACTAGTCATGTCTGTAAATGTATGAGATTTGTTATGTATATTTAACTCAGCGATGCTCCGCATAGAGCCTGTTATGATACCCTTATTAGTGCTTGGGGCAAAAGCTTTGTCATAGTCGAGACGAATTGAACAAGGAACGACGAGGGAACGGTAGAGATCCAGCTGAAAACCTTTTCAAAGCCACCACAGTAGAGTGAAGGTTCTTGGGATGATTGATATTGTATATCATCGATCCACTCTCGAGACACATCCAATAAAGACAGCTATTGACAATGAGTATAGTTGATATGCTGTATTCACAAAGTGTCTTAGATCATCGCACTGATCCGAAGTGTTTTTACAACTCCCAGGCTATGCAAAGTCCATCATCAATGCCTGAGGGGAGATATCAACACGGCCCTTCTGCCAACCCGATAATGTACATCCCATTCCACCATCGCCATATAAATACACCCCATCTCCCTCCCTACTTCCCCCCACCTTTCGGTTTCCTCTTCCCAATATCCCACCCCCACCCCCTCAACGTCTTCACAACCTTCGGCGTAACCGCAGCCGTAAGCGGCACTCTTATGAAAATAAAGCTCTTATGAATCGCATACGCCAGTGCCAACTGCGTCCATATACCTAACAAAGAAGACCATATTAGCACATACCACTTCAATCATCCCAACAATCGAATCACGGAACCAAAAACTCACTAGCATCCTCCCTCTCATTCCTCTCCTCCGCCTCCCTAACCCCATGATCATAAACCTCCCCCCCTTCCTCCCCCTCCACAACCGCATACCCCTCCACCACCACCCCACTTCCCACCTCCACCTTCCCCGTCTCTCCCTCTCCCTTCCCTCCCACCCCGGGGGTCATCCTCCCCATCCTCTCCATCGCCTCCCCCCACCACTCCCTCACCCCCTCCGGTATCACACCCTTGACCCACTGCACCACCACATGCTCATAATGCCCGATCCGATCCGTGCCTAGATATCTCACGGCGGCGAAACAGAACGGAAAGTCGAGGAGGGAGAGGAGCATGTAGACGCCGAAGGCTGACCAGCCGTATTCGCGGGTTAGTTTGCGGAAGCGGGCTGTTAGCGAGAGGGAGGTGGTTGGGGGGGGGGAGTGCAGGTGCGGGGTTGGGTTGTAGGTTGTTAGTTGGGGTTTTGGGGGGGGGGAGGGAGGTTTGGGGGGGTGGGTGGAGTAGGGGCGGGGTTGGCGGGTGTTTCGGAGGGTGGTTTGGCGGAGAGATGTGTGTATCAGAGATTCCTGGGTTTGGGGATGCGGGGAGATGGTTGTGAAGGGGCGGTGGAGGGGGGTGAGGGTTCGTTGGAGGAGGCGTAAGGATTTCATGGTGGTGGTTGGAGGTGGTTTTTGTTGCGGTGTTGTGGACTTAAGTTTCGCGATTCCGGTTGAAGCTCATGCCTCTGCCTTTTGATGGGGCTTGTATGTTGAAGATTTGGGGCGTGTCATGGTTGTTGCTGCCTGGGATTAGCAATTGGAAAGCTGCGGAGCTCACGGACCACTTTTCGTCAACTTTTTTGATAGGGCTGACGCGGGTGACGGAAGTTGTCCCTAGCGCGAATGTCATGGTACGGGAATACTAACATTTGGGGACAGCAACCATCTTGAAGAGATCTATGGAGTCTGTCTTTCTGATAACTACGAATTGTGCGCATGACCTCAAGTAAGTAGTTCGCTGAGAGGCAGATTCCATATAGTCCTATGTTACTCTGAAATATCTGCTCGTCAAGTTGGATTAATTTGTATATTTTGGTTACAGGAGTCCAAATCATGCCAAGTTGATTCTCGCTGTCATATTCCATAGATCTTTTAGTAACAACAGATCACCCACCACGTTCTAGGTTCGAAGGGTGTGCAGATAGATCGTCCTCGCCGGGAGAAACGAGTAACGAGTCCTCTCTGACTCAAGAGATACTGAGTTCTAGGTCTTGTACCATTTACCTTGAGTACACTTTCCAACTCCAAGGTAGTCAGTGAATGAAAATCTATCACTTTCCTACCACACCTGTTCGCAGACGTGATCGGGTGGGAAAGTTGCTTGTCAGAGGCAGGTTCCTTCGATTTTTCAATCGAAGTCTCTGGAGTAGTCTTTGAACGAAGGAACTCAGTGTCTTTGGCTTCCCTTCCTATCCTCAACAATTTCTGCCGTTAGGTTGCTTACCCATCTCAACTCACTAACACTTGGCTTGATTCCATGGAAGACGCATAGAGCTATACAATTGTTCGTGTGAGAAGGGAAAGATAGGGCTCAAACTTCGAAATTTAAATCTTGATAGTGAGGACATCTTATTGGTAGCATGTGCTTGATGCTTTCCAGTAGACCCAAGATGCAGACTAATCAATCTTACTAACCTAGGTGAAGCCCCAATAATTGGGATGAATCCGCCAGACTGTCAGGTTGGCTGATAACCATGCTGCGATAAGACGCTTGCCCCGTAAGTTAGTAGATCTTGGGAATGTACCTCTAGGCGCGACTCTCATGACCTTGGTGGAAGGGATTAAACACGATCCCAGCAGTGCATGGATGTTGATGGTTATCCGTTATTCTCAAAGGCACGAGGATAAATGGTCATGCTCAATATATGAAACTGGAGGCATACGAGTATTCCCTGGTACGCTGTAATGTCTTCGTTGGGATGGTTCCATATTGGACGAATTCTCATCCCAAATTTCACATAGTCAACCCAAGCTAAGCCGGTACGGGAGCTGTGATGTCATTTCTAAAAAGAGATGATCCGAAGATTTTAGCCTTGTTTTGAAAAGAGATTCTTAGAGACGTAGGTATTTTCAAGCGAGGATCAGTAAATACTGGGCTCTTGGACGACCGTCCATCTCCTCCGGATGGTCGTTGTTGAAGATGAAAATTGACACAAATGATACAGCCTCGAAGAAATTCTCCGTAAGCCCCTGGTTTTGATGGTGGCAAGAGGCATGTAACCCAAGTCTCGCCAGCATTGTGGCAGATATGTTCGCTGTTTCGCTCGACTCTACCTACCAGCCCATATTATGCCCTCATCACTAGGTTGTAAAGCAGATACCGACCAGCAATGCTGCGATATGGCGGCATGAATCGACTGGGACGTTGAATAGAGGTGGTGTTTTTGCAAGCTAATTTCAGGTACATGGCAGGCTTGGCAGCCCCAGGGGAGGCTAGTGCACGGGTAGTCAGCGCTAAGCCCCGCATCGTTGATCTGAAGACAAGAGCTTCGCTACGGTAGGAAAAGATGCCGGGGGAGGTCTCGTGACGGAATATTCCAGAGCAATATTACACGGCACTGGCTTCACGGAGCTCCCATCGACCTTAACATAGCTGCTGCATGATCTGAAAACTTGTATAACCCCAATTGGTCCGTGTATCCGGTGTCAAATCACTTTTTGAAGGGGCCAATCCCATTCATCATTGGTTGGAGCTCCAAACTCTTTGTGTCTTTTGAGGTGGTACCATCGTCAGCTAACAAACAATCAAATAGTCCACCTCAGGGCATCAACAAAACAATCACTTATCTCATACCCGGAATCATCAACATCATCCGCAACAACTCCAATTATCATTACCGTCTAAACACCATTGACCAGTAAGTCGGCGACTTTTATCCATCACTCACTTCGGACATCCCACCCCTTGCCCGCTGTCATCCGTTGCGTCTCAATGTCCCAGAGATTGGCTTTGCTCAACTCTTGAAGTAAATCTAGATGTATACCTACAACTGACATGTGCAGTGACTCGCTCCTACAAGCAGAATGACCGTGATCACGTTGGCCTTGCCGACGGAACTGCTGCAGCCGCTGAGCATCTTCCTCGCTACTTCGCCAAGTCAGGCCATGTTGATATGGATCCGAAGAAGGTGAAGAAGGAAGGTGGAGGGAAAGGGAATTGGTAAGCCAGTCTCCTCAAGTCCCACAGGCAATGCATAGATTAATCATACCTCAGGGGCACTCCTGGTGACGAGTCCCAAGACTATGGCTACAACTTCGCCAATGCCCGTCGTCGTTCTAATAGCAGTTCTCATGGTCACGCCATCGGCGATTTTAAGACCAAATTCGAGGCTGTCGAGTCTGATCCTGTGTTCGAGGAAGAGTACCATGGCGCACCCAAGGATGACACCGACCTGGACGATCATATGGGGCATGATAAGGGAGAGAGTGCGGATAGCATTAGCACTCTTAGTGTTGACGAAGAGGATATCAAGAAGGCCTAGATGGCCCTTGTGCCGGACGCACGTCTGATCAGGAAGCTGGCACCTGTTAGATTCAGTGTGATGGCTTACTTGCTTTGATTAGCAGGCTGAACAGCAGGCTGATCATCTTCAATTCTCACGTATGCGAGAGCTCATGCTTGATAGATGCTGATGACTTCTCTAAGCAACAAAGAATGAAATACTTTCTACCAATTTTGGTTGAACCCTCATACTGCTTATGCGCCATCTCTCGGTCCTATTTTAGGAGCTGGCTGTAGAATAGTAGCCTGAGTTAGACTCTTTCAATTCACTCCGAGCAAGGAATGTCCGTAAGTTGTTGGGGGTGAGGTGAACATGGTCCAATCCTCTGCCCTCTGGACTGTCACATCTCTGACTGGAATGCTGTTCTATGCATATCCTTGGACAATGTAGCCCATCCTAACTGTACCAGCAAGTGGGAAATATTTCTCGTAGTTGGTAATAGAGATATAGAAAGACAAGCTAGTGGGTGTTGTAAAAAATTTGGCTTGTGCGCCAAATTTTCAGGTACTGTACCTAGGGTAGCGCGACACATCAAACCATGGTTCGGACATAACAACAACATCGGAATATCAATAAACATCACAAGCACCTCCTCCCAAGAGTTGAATAGCACCTTGAAAAAGCATCGACAATGCGAGTGAGGTGATCATGTTCTCTCCAGACGCTGCGGTGCCTGGGAATGTCCCTGCGCGCAATCCACGCAGGCGACAACGCTCAGACGACTCAGTTGCCATTCGACGAGACCCAAAGAGATTACGCCGAACCCAACTGACTTCAGAGACGTTCCAAGATCCTGAGACCACAAATACGAACGGACACATTGGCCATGTCGAGGACGAACATATCGCAAATGGTCACGCGAAGGAACCTAGGAGCCAATCACGTGGCGTGGATGCTGCGAATCTGGCGATCAGGCATAGAGGAGTCAAAAAGGCAGAAAGGGAGAGAAGAACAAGTAGAAATGATGGTAGCATACAACTGGCAAGTGCCTATACTGTTATAGCTATGTTGTGCTATGCGCTGACTTTTTCCAACACCAGACAAAGAACGAGAATTACGTCGTGACCCAGCTACCAACGACTCCAGAGTCGCTCCAGGACTATCGAGCATCAGGTATGGGGCGCAGAATCTCGTTCCTTTGGTAAAGAGCTAACCTCATTGCAGAGAAATGGCACGGAGAGATCTCAACCCAACTTGGCTTTGCACTTGCGATGACCCAGACTGAAGCCTTAATATGGCGTTACGTACATGGGAACAGTACGATGGAACACCTGAAGCCACTCACCGTCAAGCTCCTCAATCCCTCAAGCAGTCCTCGTCAACCTCTACCTCTGGGCGTCCTTGTACCTACCTCCGCCGAGCCGGCGTTACTTGTTGTCATGCCCAATAGTGGGAAAGTCACATACTGGGAGAGTCTTTCCAGTGCTGCAAATGTGGATCCATATCGTCAAAGGCAGCAAAGTATTCAGGGTGATGTGAGCGGACTACTGTCCGGAGAATTCATTACCAAAATCACCGAAGCGGAGCCCAGGGGTTTTGTTCTCACTCTGAGCACGGGCAGATTAGCACACTTGATGGTCAGCGATCCGCAAGGCATCCCTGCAATTAATGTACAGTTCATGCGCGACAGCGGCGCTCAAACTGGCGGTGTATTTGGGAGTCTTAGGAGCGTCTTCAGTAGCGCTGGCTGGAGAAAGGACGTGGCTGCAGTCAGAGCAGGAAGCTCATGGCAAAGAGGCCAGAGATTCGTTGTGGTTGCTACTACAAAGGGAACTTTCCAAACGTGGGACCTCAACTGGAATGGAACGCACAGTCTGGTCAATGAAGTAGAAGCCAAGGAGGACATGCTCCAAGCATTGATAGAGGGAGCAGAAGTTCCCCAGAATATTGATGAGCACCTGTTTGAGGTCCTGGACTTTACGTTACTGCCGGGTGCAGGTTCAGGAAACGAAATCGCTACAATAAACAAGAGCGGCGACTGCAAGCTCATAGCATTGACGAGCCTCAAAGGAATGGACTCTACGAAATACACACTTATTGGAATGACTCTAACCAACAAATCGGTTAACATTGACGTGGTCCATCCCATCACCTGCTTCAGAGCTTCGCTGCCTTTGGAAAGTACTTCTAGACCGCAGATCATCGTACCTGAACCAGCACAGACGGCCTTTATCATATTCGAGTCCAGCGTCGTCTTGATCTCTCTAATTGAGGTGGCTGAAACTCCGAGCTCACAGCTACAGATTGAAGCTCATACTTTACCTGAACCTTTCCAAGATGTAATAGACTTTCGCAAGACGAAGCCGTACAGAGTGGTAGGATGTGCTCCTGATCTATACGATCACGGTCACACGCAATCATCGTGTGTTCTCATGATATTCGGATTTGGCCTGGTTCGGGTTTCTGCTCTACCAATGAAAGAAGGCCAGTCAGCTTTAGATAGAGCTGCGGTAACAGTGGCAACAAAGATCGAGCAAGCGGTTTTCTTTGGAAGCTTACAGCAAGATTTACTGGATTTTACTCCTCGACCCGAGATGGCTTTCGAACAGGAGGAAGTTGAAGCCGCTGCACTAAATATTGCTCAATCAATCATGGACTCCAGTTCAGCGTATGTCGTGGCGATTGCTCCGTCAATGGAGCAAACTCTTCAGCGAAGAGCCACTGCTCTTGCTGAACTAAACAATCACCTTAAAAAACATTACCCGCCGCTGAGTAGACTCACTCGATGGAAGCTGCTGTGGAATGCCGAAAAAATGGCTTCAGCAAAGGCTATTTGGCGTTGCTATACTGACGCACTGAACAACCCAAACAAAGGCTCTGACAAGAGGACTCTTCTCCCGCAACTCGTTGAATACATGCACCAGAGTCTGAAGAACGAAAACCAGCCCGATCTACACCAAACAGACGGAGTCCGCCATTGGTTTATCCATGATGTATGGCGTTTAGAGAATATCATTCCGTGGGCTCAGGAGATAGTCGAGGCGCTCTTTGAAGAGAGTGTAGAAGATAATGCAAAGATCGACCAAGCTACACAAGCAAGATTTGTCAGTGAAGCCAATGATATTCAATTAGCTGGCCTCGAAACGGCTTTCCTGTTTCGGGAGACGAACGCGGGTTTCTATGGGCTCGAGCACGAGCAGATATTAGACGGGGTCTTAAAGAGCGGCTATGAAGAGCTTCCTCAAATATGGACCTCAACACCGTTCATCGTGACGAAAGTTAAGACCCTAACTGATGTGTCTCGGGAATTAGCAAAACTTCACGAAGAATCCGATGGTAGTGAGGGGGACCCATCACCGCAACTCGTCATCAAACTCGCAGCAGACAATCCACGGCAGGTTCAGATTTGCTGTCAGACTTATGTAGAGAGGTACCGGTGGCTCAAATCCCGCCCAGATGCAGAAAGCCGAGCAGCAGGAGAGAGGCTCATGCGCGCTCACTTCGAAGTCCGGAGGAACTTGTTCGCGAGTCTGTCAGATATTGGCCAGCCAGAAGAGGGGATCAAGCTAGCCGAGAAATATCATGATATGGACGCGTTGGTCCTCATCATCGAACAAGAGATAGACTCCGCAGAGTCTGACGAGGTAGCTCAACAATACGAAGAGCGAGTCGATGAATATTTCATCAAATTCGGAACACTCTGGGCAACCGCTTTCTTTAAGAGACACCTTGCTAGTAGCAATGCTGTGCACGTGCTCAATAACAATACCTCCTACAGGAAGCATCTAACACATTTCTTTCGGCATCATCAAGAATATGCTAAGATAGCTTGGATCAACGAGGTGGCCGCGGAGCGGAATTATTTGAATGCGGCTACCCTTTTAGAGCGAGCGCGAGCGCAGGAGAGAAACCTTTGGAGCTGTAAGATTGCATCGAGCATGGCCAAACTATCAATAATGGCAGCCTCTGCGGAACGACAGATCGAAAACCAAGCCATGGAATCGGCCGTAATGAGAATCGACGGACAGTTACCTGTGATGACTATTCAAGGGGACTTGTTTGGTTACATCAAATCAACAGTCCGCGATGCTCTTGACGCAGACGCTGAGGCAGATCTGGCAATGCAAAGGTATGGGTCCAGTTTTGTAAGCGGCAAACCTTTCCTTCGAGACGTGTTGGATCGGAATTTACGCAAGATGCTATCTATGGATATCCTTCCAATAGATGGTCTGATCGACATACTCACCCTGATCGATAGCCAGGTTCCATACTCAGACGATGGATTCCAGATCCTGGATTCCAGGTTCTTCTCTGCCTTGAAGATCCTAAGGCAAAGCACATCGGAAGACAAGGATCGTGGACGCCTAGACCTACTGGAGAAAATCATCTGGAGACGTTGCATGATCCAAGATAACTGGGAGGAAATCAACCGGACCGAGCTGAAAGACGACAAACAGGTAGAGCTCGAAACAAGCATTACAGCTCTCTTCAAAACGATGAAAGAGGGCTATAGGAACGGCTTCTTCGATAGACACCCGCCTCCATCTCCCACCACCCTTCTCGAAGCCGGCATAACAGTAGAATCTCTCAAAACTTCCTCCTCATACAACAAACTGCCAGAAAACACACTCACACTTCTAGCCCGCGATCTCGAGAAGGAAACCGAGCTCCTAGAAGAATACCTCGAAAAGGGCCGCCTAGACGAATGGAGCAAAGGCGTCAACAGCGCAGCAAAAGCAGCAGCCAGAGCCGAAGCAGACGAAGAGGGCAACGAGAAGCTGAGGCAGCGTGAAATGAAGCTCGAGCTGAAAGCACGAATGAAAGCAACGGATAAGGAAGCTTTTCCACAAGAAGATAGTGGACCTGAGTGGTTCGATAGATACGGAGATGATGATAGGGTCGATACTGCTGCTATGGACATGTCGTGAGCGGGGCGTGTTTTCAATCTAGGCATCGTGAGCGGGTTTTATAAAGATATACTTCATTGCAGGCGCGTGGCATGCATCAGCAGCATACAGGGGTAGTTCGCTGTAAGGGCCTGTATTGGGCCACACACTGGGAATGTATCATTAGCGGTAGCTGAGGGCTGGTCCTTGGGAAGCATGATAGGGCATAGGGCCAAGGTGCAATACTCATAGGAATGAGGGGACATAAAAGCTTGGGTTCCTTTGTACTAGAAATGCAAGTCAACTAACTGTTCTTGCACACCACTCTCATTTCGAGGACTTCAACAAGTCTTGCTCTAGAATTGTGCAGCCAGAAGGGACCATATGAGGTTTTCACGTAGCGTGAAGTGAAGCATTGATTTGGCTCAAAACCTTGAGGTATCACCATCTCATCGACTCGTCCTTCTTTCCAAAAATTTGGCCCTGGTTCCGAAATACATATTTCCGCGAAAACCCACTTCTGACTTTCTAAAGGGGACACTTCCCCTGAACGCACCACAATCCTCTGATTCTCTAGAACCATTCGTACATGGACTTCCTCCTGACACTACCGGGACATCGAATCGATTCAATTGCAGGTTTCGGACGTTGAAGACGACTCGCTTCTGCCATGTCCTGTACTCTACAGTTAACGATTTTTCAGGAGGTGAGTGTACACCTAAGCACATTAAATGGGTTCGATTGATCCACTAAGTATGTCAAGCATTCTAATTTCCGAATGCCAGATATGTCACTCGTTTTATATCGATAACTTCAGACCTTGCTCAACTCTTAGGATTCAAGTATTATGGAATCGAAATATCTAGCTTCCTTACTTGCACAGCTAGGATTTCTGTTTCTATGTGCGGTTGTATGTAGATATAGTATCAGGTGGATTCGCATTGATATATATAGCTTTGATTGATGTGTTTTTGGGGTGTTTAGGGTTATTGTGACCTGCTATCAATAGTATACCATATTAAGCATAAAGGTGGTGTCACCAGTACGTACGAGTCTTCAGGCAGCGACCTCACACAACTACTGCCTGGAACAGAAAACTTTTGTCACGATACAAAATTGCACCGAGATATTCAAGCATTCCAACAACCCTTCACCGAGATAAGTCAAGGTCTTGTAAAGAATGCTAATCACGGTCAAAGGAGAGGAAGACATATGCAAAGAAGTTGAGGTTCCCGAGGGCATCCGTTGCAAAATACCAGGCCTTTTAGCACTGAAAAAGCCCGCAATAAGTATTTAATCTGCTGATTTTTACTCAAAAACTTTGAAAGTTAATGATATTTGATAAATTTAAGGTAATAAGTTTGCCTTTGTTGAGACGGAGAAGTTATAAGTAGGTTTATGAACATTGGCTTCAAGTTGTAGGTGCCAATATTCTGTCCCCCGCGAGCCGTTTAAAGGCCATTAACAAGGGGCTCCTAGTATCATATTAGGGGTACTTCGCCCAGAGGAGCGCCCAAAATATCAAAGTCTAGGCTCTACAGCCCCCCGAAAACATCCAGGGACCCTCGGCGGGGTCAAGATATTGGCATCCTCACAGCTTAAAGTTCATTGTCATAAACCTATCTTCTCCTTCACAATAGAGAAAAATTCATTTATTAACTTAAGTTTAATAGGAATAACTGAAGTTAAGAAGTTTTTGAGTAAAGATTCGTGAACAAATTACTTATTACTAATTTATTCTATACTAAAAGCTGCAGAGGATGTCAATATTTTTGTCCCCTGCGAGGGGCTATATCCAAAGATAGGGCTAGGGCTTTAACGAAAACTGTTAGCGCAGATTAAGACTTATCGTATCTTTCTCCATCGGAGGGTTGATGCCCCTAAAACTGGTGAAGCGTGGTCTGAAAGACCCTCTGATCCTCGTTGCCAAGGTGATAAGATCAGTCTCTGGAGCGTTTCGGCTTCGTTAGCCTTGGCTCCCTTCTTGGAATTAGCTGTAGAGTCCTTTTGGGGCCTGCTTCACTAGCTTTCGGTCCAGCCATATGGTTCTAGGGCTGTGCAGGAAGGGTTACTTCAGAAAGGTGGTCCATACAGTATGAGGGTTAGTCCTTCTAGTCGTCGTCTTGTAGTGCTAAGCTTTGTCATTAGGCCCCCCGTCGGCCTCAAGAAACGCGAGGCCGGATCATGAGTGGGCGGATTTATCTTACCCGAAGGACTTGCTTACCGAGCATTCGAGGCTGAGAAATCCTTATCTATCCATTGGGGAGGTGCGAGGCTTGCACGAAGCATTCTTTGAGAACTAGCCTGTTGATTGTTGCAGCATGTTTCCCATTTCATCAATTTCGATAATTATATAGGTAAAAGTGATTACAAACCACAGCTTTCAACAACTCCGTTTCGCTTTGACTCCTACATATGAGGCAATGTTACTGGTTGGCTGTACATAAGTTCATGCATCCTACATCCCAATCCTACCACGGCTTACGCAACTATACACCAAGATGGCGCCATCACGATCCAGTACAATCCCACTCCTACGTTCTTTGTGAATTAATCCCACACCTACCCTCTTCCTTATATCAGTATAGTCCAAGAAGAACATATATCAACATATCCTCTCTTTCCCAAAAACTCTCATAAGAACAGGAAACCCAAGTCCAATCCTCCTTACCAGATCCCTAAACCCCACCCTCTCACACCCTCATAACCACCCACAATGTCAACCCCCCTCAAAAACATCGCCATAATCGGCGCAACCGGCAACCTAGGCCCCCACATCCTGCACGCCCTGCACACCCACCCCTCCCCCTTCCATCTCACCGTCCTAACCCGCTCCAACAAACCCCTCCCCTTTCCCTCCTCCATAAAAACCATCCACAGCCCCGACAACTACACCCCTTCCTTCCTCGCACACGCCCTCACAGGTATTGATGCCGTAGTGTTGAGTCTCGCTGCTGCAGCGCTGGGAGAGCAGAAGGGGATTATTGATGCGTGTGTGAAGGCGGGGGTGAGGAGGGTGGTGCTTAGTGAGTGGGGTTCTGTGAGTAGTTGACGCCTTGCCTTCTCTTCCATTCTTTTCATTCAATTTTTTTATTTTCTTTATTGTAGGTTGTTGAAAGGGGAGAGGGGATGGGGAGCTGATGAAATATGTCACAGGACACGACGAACCCCATAGCAGTAAAAGCCGTCCCCTTCTTCAGCGCTAAAGTCGAAGCGGTGGAGTATGCGAAGAAAGCTGTGGCAGAGCAGCCAGAGGGAGGGAAACTGAGCTGGAGTGCGATTATCAACGGGCCGTTTTATGATTGGGTGAGTAAGAAAGATGGATGATATGAGGGAAGGAGAAGGAGAAACAAAAAGGCTAATGAATGAATGCGAAAAAACAGTGTCTTAAGCTTGGGTTTATCGGCATCGATGTCAAGGATAAGAAGGTGACGCTGTATGATGAAGGGAAGGGGGAGTTTACTGCGGTATGTAAAAGATTCTTGAAAGGCATTTGACGTCGGGAACATTCTTTTTCTGAAAATAGGAAACAATCGAAAAGCATCCCATATCGAGACTAACATATACACAACACAGACAACCCTCAGCCAAGTCGGCCGCTCCGTCGCCTCCCTCCTCGCCCACCCCACCAAATACGCCAACTCCTACGTTTTCATCTCCTCCTTCACCACCTCGCAAGCCGCAATCTTTGCCGCTATCAAAGCCGCCACCGGAACCGAAACCACCGACTGGACGATTGAAAACAAGAGCGTTGAAGCCCACATGGAAAAAGCAAGGGAGAAGGTCGCGCAGGGGGATATACACGGGGTGTATGATTTGATTTTCGGATCCACGTTTGGGGGAAGTAAGTATGCGTCGGATTATGGGAATAGGAGGGAGATTGCTAATAAGGAGTTGGGGCTTGAGGAGGAGGATTTGGAGAGTGTGACAAGGGAGGTTTTGGAGGGGAAGAGGCCACAGGTAGAATGGTAGGTAGGTTCGCGGGGTTGGGGCTGTTGCTGGCGGGTTTCTTTCGAACCGTTAAGCCTTTGCCTGTAAGTTTCAATAGGAGGTCAGTCAAGTCAAAGGTGAGCTAATGGACAATGGCCGTATATGTTTGGAATTCCTCCGATTATAAGATTATTGCACTATCTTTTCTCTCATCTGCCTGGTCCAGTCCGTGAATGCTCCCGCGCTAACAAAGGAAATGCGAATGCAGTCGTGACTCGTCTCGTTGCAATGCAACTCAATATGTGTACTATGTGTGGGCGCTTGTGCAAGAGGTCTCGAAGGGTAGATGTGGCCGTTGAAAAGGCGGCGGTGGTGGTGAAGAAGGTAAGGTGGCGGGACTTTTTTGGATACTGGCAGACGGGGACCGTTGAGAAATAACGACAGTTTCGAGGCTGCTTTGGATGCAGGCTTGGTTCATGCATGTACGACAGCCTCCCATAACCGTAACGCCATTCCACCGAACGCCATGCCTTTTTGGCGTTACTTCGAGACAACCTCGTATTTTTTATCGTCCGGCTGGTGACAAATAGGTATCCGGACAGCAAGCTGAATATAGAAATCATAGTTGTCAACCTATTGGGTCGCTTAGTATTATACTTTGACCAAAAAGCATGTTGCCGAGAGCCACATTAATACGTACCTGGAATGATTTAACGTGAAATCACCGGCTGCAGCATAACACCTTCATGATCTTCTGCATCGTTGAAGGTTGCTGCTCTGCATTCTGTGGCCTTGGCCCTTGCTGAGCGGCCGAAACCTGGTTCATCCCCGGGTTAGCTTGGCTCATTCGCTGGGGTAGGTTGGCCGTAGAGCTCTGAAATTGTGCTTGGGTCGAAGCCGTGGGTGTTACATTGTCGAGCCCCCCCACCACTCCGCTCTGACGCTTCGGTAGCGCTGCGCCTGAGGCGCCTGGCCGGTCGCGCGTTTTGCCCACTCCAGGCTTCGCTGGAGAAGGAGGCAGGGGCTGCGCGGCGTTTAAACGGAGGGCAGTAACTCCCGGTGTTCCTGGACCTCGTGGCGTCTCAGCTCCACCGTTCAGTGCTCGAGCCGATGAGTTGGGCACTGCGTTTGCAGCGTGAAGATGCTGTGAGGGATGGTGCTTCATTGCTTCCCATCCTTTGCCGTTGTTTAGCTTCATCCAGTCGTACTCGCCGTCTTCGACTTCGCCAGTATTCTTAAGCGCTTGAGTGAACAGCTCTCGTAGGTAGTCGTAGTCAGGAGTATCCTCAAACCCTAGATTACGCACGTAACTAAGGTACTTGTTGAACTCCTCTGCAACTAGTTTCAGTTTAATATCATCGCTCTGTCTAATATGATGGGAGCATACCTGGGTAGCCATCACATAAGTCTTTGATAGCAGTAGTCTGCTTCTTCTCTCCAATCTTCTCATATTTTTGCTTGTTCGTGGCTGCTTTGAGACCTTGCCACGGCAGACCACCACGTAGAAAGTACATGAAAACATGGCCCAATGCTTCTAGGTCGTCCCTTCGTGATTGTTCTCGCCCCAAGTGCGTATTGATACTCATATATCGAGCAGTACCAGACAATGATTTCCGCTCTCTGTAAGGTATGTGTTGCTTTGTCTTGGGATCTCTATACTGCTTTGCCATGCCGAAGTCGACAACGTGAATGACATTCGCAGATTTTGATCCCGGTCTGCCTATCAAGAAATTGTCCGGCTTGATGTCACGATAGATTAGGTTCTTCTCGTGGATGGTCTGAACTCGCGACAGCTGTATAAATAGTAAGCAAGGCTGAAAGCCTGGAAGGAGGGTCGTTCATCGATGGACATACCATTTGTTTCGCGACCATGACCACGGTCTTGGCCGAGAACCTCCGGTTGCAGTGGTCGAAGAGATCCTCAAGCGAGGGTCCCAGAAGGTCGATGACGAGTATGTTGTGGAGGCCTTCCTGGCCAAAGTAGTAGACGTTAGGAATACCGGCTGTCTCTCGTCAGCATGTACCGCAGTCTTGTTGTTGGGGACTAGGCACTTACGGCAGCCAACTAGTATCTTGTAGGTACGATACTCGTCGCGTAATTGAGGTGCATCACTCTTGCGTGGTTCCTATTTCCGTCAGCACGTGCCAGAACTCGATGGCACGTAGGATGCATACAAACTTGATGGCGACTTGTTGATTGTTGAGGAGGTTTGTGCCCTCAAATATCACGCCGAATGAACCTTCGCCAATCTTCTTACCAACCCGATAATGCACCCCCACGACATTCGACGAAGAGGACGCCATACGATGGATGTATTCGCCTGTCAGTCTTATTTTTCTCTCCTGTCTGGTCTCAGGTTCTCTGTCCCAAACCTCAGACTCGTGATATTCGGATTCGGGGGTAAATGGCTCTTCGTAACGGCCTTGTAGCGGTGTGTTTGACGTGGACTTGTAGCTTCGAAATGGCTGGCCGTCCAGAGGCAGTAGCTGAGAAGCAGTGAAAGACATGTTAGCGACTAGCAGGCTACATAACTTTGGGGGAGTCGCCAATGGCATGGTATGGTGAGAAAGGAGGTGAGGTGCGACATACGAGATGACCGACGTTCAGCCCTCGGAATATCTCTGCTGCACCGTTTGCTATCCCACTATGACTCTCGGCACCCCCGCCGGGCTGGTGATTGTTGCAGCGTTGAAATTAGAGTCTAAGATATATGACAGATCTCCCATTCAAAATTCAAGGCTTGAATCGGCTTGTATTGTGAGGCTAGGGTCTTTCGTGAGGTGTCGTGGATGGAAAGCAGTTGTTCTGGCGACAGGGGCTCCGCCCGGTTCAATGCCTCAGCCGGTCACGTCGACTAGCCACCAAGGGACATACCATTAAGTATTAAATCAAATTTAAAGAGAAGAACGCAACCAAAGCTATAGCAAAGGTTGCACAAGGTACCCCCCAAGCCAGGATGTGGTGGAGGTTTGGAGTCTGCTGGGTTGAGTGCAGCCAAAAATTAGTACCAACGCTAGAACTAGCGGGAGAGAAAGAAGCGCAATCTAACGGCGGGATCCTTAGAACACCATCAACGCACTCAAGAGTCAATTCCTTGGATTTAACGTTTTTCTATGCAGAGATGGTGATTGGTTGTCAGATTACGCTTCGGGGATGAGCCCGGATGGATCACGGGTGCTTACGCTACGAAGATTCACAGCCATCCATCAAAACGAACACCCACGAACATAGGCCTGTGAGCGGCGTAGCTGGTTCCCATGGACGCCCGCATTTACAAATAGCAGATTAGCCGTACCTGAATTCCAGTAGAGGGTACTTTGAGGCTGAGTGGGAATGAGATGAGGCACTGCTATTTGTTAGCGGTCAAAGTTGAAGTCTTCTTGTAGAAAGTGCCACAACACTACTCTTTGGTTGTTCCAGCGAGCTCTCAGAAGATAATGCTTGTTACCACAAGAAAAGTTCCCATTCTAGAGTATAACAGACTATACCTTCCCCCGATTCTTTGCAAATATCATCCCACGTGCACCGCACCCGTCAACGTAAAAGAATGAGGCATAAGTCATGCATACAGAAAGTTATTCAAGTTAGATATAACCCTTTTTGAGGCCCTCTAAAGCAGCATATATCTTCTCTCAACTATTCATTAAGTCAGTGACAGCTACGATTAGGGGTTAGAAATCTCTGGACTGTCTTTTATTAAATATTCATTAAGTCAGTGAAAGTTATGATTGGGTGTTAGAAACCTCTAGATTCAAAATTTCTTAGGTGCTTATCGCGGATGGTTTGGAAGGTATTTGCTCAATATGCATGACTTTTGCCCCATTCTCTTACTATTGAACTTCTCTTCGGATGGTTCCTATCCAGATCAAGACATTGGGATCACTGACTTAAATTGCAACAGCCCAGTGTTTGGCTTCGCCATGAAATCTCCCTTATAGGTAATGACACCCGGTTGTCGATAACTCGCGTTACTTACCACCCATAATTGAAAACCTGACAATACTAGAAATAGCGTCACTAATGCCTCCGTACCAAAAACCTCTCAGAATCCAAGACACACGTCTTTGGCTAGAATTCTTATAGTCTTTCTCTGAGATCGATCGCAAGAATACCGCTCTCTGCTTGATCGACATGATAGTGCTGGTTTTGACATGCTTTAAACAGAAGGTAGCGATACAGGCATCCCACCTGCTGGGAGAAGACTTGGAACACGGCACACATGCATGCTCATCCCTGTTCAGTCCCACCGCATGGCGACGAGCCGATTATTATTGTCTTGTCTGACAGGGTATCATGTACCATATGTGTGAGAATTTTACGCATAGGGGCAATGCGCAATACTATCGGAGAACTCGGTGAGTACTTAGCAGACGATTCTGCTGCATGTCAGGTGGCATATAATACAAAGTTGTAAATAAGAGTTCTTCGAGCCCTTGCTTGGTCTACGAGTGCGCGGTGTTGTCTCGGTGTTGAGGCGCGGGACCTTTCCGTTGCGGGGCTCAAGTGTTACCTTTATATCTTTAAGTATTTCGGCATTTGCTTCTCTATCGTAGTAATTTAATTTTGGAATCAGTTCTATTTTGGAAAGATGCCTTATAATCTTCAAGGAAGAAACGTGCTGGTCACGGGGGCATCGAAGTAAATGAAAATTGGATAATAGACATGAGCCTCGAGACTGACTCAGCGTTCCAGGTTAGACGGTCTTGGTGCTTGCATAGCAAAGAAGTTCGCTGCTGAAGGGTGCAATGTCGCAATCCATTATTATACTAGTAAAGAAGGCGCGGAGCAGGTAGCCAAGAATATAGAGAAAGACTACGGTGTCAAGACGCTCTTAGTTCAAGGTGTATGTATCCCGCAGGCCCGATCCGCTTTGAGCCGGATGATTTGATGTCCTGTCTAGAATGTGGCAAGACGCGAAGACTGTGAAAAGGTTGTCAAAGAAGCCATTGATGGATTGAATGGGCTGGATATCGTCGTATCGAACGCTGTAAGTCTGGCGTGCATCGAGTGGCTCAACCATTCCACGGCACATTGAGCAAGCTTGCTCTCCCTCATGACTCTTCTGATAAAATGCAGGGGTTTACAAAGTTCCCGGAAATGGGGAAGGAAGGAGCGAAGTTTGGCGATTTTGATTTCATGACGGAAGAAGATTGGGATAAGGTAGCAATGTCTCCCACAGCTTGTGTGACGATATTGATTCAAACCCAAGGCCTGGGCTGTAAATTGCAAGGCCAATCTCCATCTTCTCCGAGAAGCGCTGCCGACATTCAAAGCAAACCAGGATGGAGGGGTGTTTTTATTGACTTCGTCCATAGCAGGTGTCACGGCGGCCGGAAGTACAATGGCATATTCTGTGACAAAAGCTGCAGGTCCGATCTTCCTCCAAACGTTAGTCATGGCATTGCTGAAAAACCGCTCACAGGCCTCCATCTTGTGAAATGCCTTGCATCAACTCAAGGTCCAAAAATCAGGGTCAATGCGATTCTCCCAGGTTTACTTCTGACTGAATGGGTGAAAGAGCCAGATTTGATGGCTCGTAGATTCCCTGTTGACATTTAATTTAGGGCCTAAAATTCCCTAAAGAGGTACAGCAGCAGATTTGCCAGAAGGCATACCTGGGAAAAGCAGTGAGATCCCCATGTTCGAGGATTAAAGCGATGTGAAGTAACCACTCTATAGACGGACCTTGATGACTGCGCGGATGCCTTCGTCGCGGCTGCAAAGAATTCCTCGATGACTGGACAGAATATCCAGATCGGTACGTATACTTTCCATTTTCAAGCAATGATGGCTGACGGATCGACCAGACTCAGGCTTGGCAATGCTCGGAAGGGCAAACTAGTCCCCTTGTTGAGTCATCACTATAAGGGATGTACCATAGTCTTGCAGCTCATTAGTGCGACATGTTATTATGATCCTTCTTCAACATGTTGGATTCGGTAAAGCCATGGAGATCTGAGCCGTAAACAGTGGACCATGATCTCGAAGCGTGCTATCATCAGCCATGCCAGCCTTCTTTGCGGCCTGTATCGGCTTAGCTTGCTCTCCTCCTTCGATTTTGATCTCCCTAATCGCTAGCATTTTATTATCACAAGTCCTGACGTAGACATCTAGAGCCGAAGACTCGGTTCCTATAACCACTGGCTGACCGACAGGGACATCGACGATAGGAGTGTTGCTGGTTTGATCAAAACCGGTACTCCAAATGATCCTTCTTCCTGACTTTCCTTCATCAAATGTAGCAGAGCTCCAGAGAGGGCCAATTACTCGATGCCGTCTCAAGATCTCCTCAGCTGTCCACGTTTCCCAGTTGATGAAACGATCATTTGAAGTAATTTTAGGGGCAGCTCTCACTGCTGCTGCTTGCTTAACATCCCGTACCTCTTCGGGGCTATCGTTGCCAACCAAGTATAAGCGACTCTTGATACACGTGAGAAGCATGTCCGCGCCTGCAGGTGCTACCTGTTCCAGCAGCTCTGGCACCGTTCTGCATCTGTGTTCCCATCCTGGTGGCTGTGTCTGTGCGAGGATTCTTCCCCTATCGAAGTGCTGGGGATGTAGTGTCTGAACCGTGACCCCAGCAAACTTACAGCCAGAGAGAAGCGTATGCTGCAAAGGTGCGGGCCCATGAAAGCTTTATTCTTCAGCAAGCGAAAAAGCATAAATGTTGTAACATGTCAGACACGTACTCAGGCAGCATGGATGGATGGACATTTAGACCACCATACTTAGCCCGCTCTAGGAATCTTCGAGGCACGAAAAGTCCAAAGGATACAGCCACTATCAAGTTGATGGCAGAGCCTTCAGACGTGGGAGGCTGCAACGCATTCAATATTGGACATTGGTACCTAGCGGAAGATAGAAGCTTACTTGCCATCCCCTGAAGGTATCAACCTGATGCAATGGCACACATAATTCCTTTGCAACCTCTGTTATTGGCACTGCTTGGTGTTTAGTACTGCTTCTAAGGATGATTGAGAAATTAGGCACCTTCGCGAATAATTCTCCGTCCCCTCCCTACAGGCTTACCCGGTCTACAGACCACATCGATAGAAGCTATGAGATCTCTGTCTTGTTGATGTTCCTTATGTAATCTGCGCAAAGAGGCAATACTGAAGTCGTCGGAGCCGCAAAAGAGGATACGCAATGGTTCAACATTGCTTTCAGTTGCAAAAGGACGCCTTTTGAGCCCCCAAAATGCTGCTTTGGGTGCACTGTTACTCAACAATTGAAAACATTTATCAACAATCATTGCCCAATCCGAAAATGTGGTGCGTTGTTTATGTTCGGTCCTGCAATTAGGGATATTCTTCGTTGATAGGGCTGAGCCTTGGCGCGGAAGCTACTCGTTCCGGAGGCACCTCCATCAATTTTTATTACCTTATAACTTTCCCTTTATAGTGGTGGTAAACTTCGAAATTAACTTAAAATTACTAAGAATCATCGTTCCTAAAGAGGTTTTAAATTAAATAATATCTAATAACTTATTTATTGATGGTAGATTCTATGCTAAAAGTTGCAGAGGGTGCCAATATTTTCATTCCCTGCAACGAGGGGTGCCTAAAACAATGCCAGCTTCGGGGCTACTGATAGGGGCCTCCTGAGCTTCGAAACATCCACTATTCGGGACCCCACACCTAAGCCATCCGCCAAAGAACTAAAGTTTGGGTGCTACAGCACCCCGAAGACACGGAAATGCTCCAGGGGCTTTGTATGGAAATCAGGGTTAGGGCTTTTACGGGAACGGTTAGCGCTGATCAAGGTCCGATCGGTCTCCGGCGTTTTGCCAGCCCTATCCGAATGTCGTATAGCACCACCATGTTGCCAGATCGTCTGCGGAAGGCGACAGCGATTCTATTCATTCTTTTCGTTTGCATTAGTTGCCTGGATTTTCCCGATAAGAAGCCGCTTTCAATTGGTTCTTCTCTAGAGCAGATGGTGCCTATCTACCTAGGGTAATGCACCACGATAAGTAATATCTCCGTGGAAGTCACCCTCATTTAGATCGAGGCTTATTGGCAACGCGTGACGCTGCTTTGATCTGAAGCGTAAAAAGGATTGCTATGACTTTCAGCCTTGGCTCTCCCGCGCTCGGAGAGGGCTGGAAAACCGGCTCCCAGGAATACAGCTTGGGAGCGATGGGCATTGGGACGCTCTCTTCAATCTTCCTTGAAAGCTCCTTCTTCGAGCCCGAGAACAGGGTGGGGTGATTGTCACTGTCAGTCCCGAGACGCGTCAAGTTGCTGCGACATACGCTCACGCTAGCAATGCTTACAGTGATTTGGGGAACGTCAATTGGGGTTGAAATTCGGACATCTCAAAACGATCTCGAGCCACTTGGGACCTCTTCACATTAGGAGACTGCTCCTTTCCTCTCACGAAGAGACATTGTCGGTCCCCTCGACCGCGTGGCAGAATGTAAATGAGAAGTAGATACGACCGCTCTGTTTCTTTCCACGTGCAGACGGCCCCCTTTAATACCTTTGGTCTAGCTCATGCCTGATGCTGATGTGCATTCACATCAGCTACCAGGTATGCATGATTGTGGAACACTGCGGCGTAGGGAGTACATCAATTCGAGAACTTGTGATTCGGCCGAGGGTTAGCCTCTTTCAGAACACCATCGGCCATGAACAAAATGACTGGGCCAAAGTACAGCTCCGAACACCCGCCCCCTGTGTATTGCATCTGCATGAGTTACTTATGTTCGATTGGTAGGTAAGCCTGCAGCATGTACGCTTGGTAGCACTCTTGAGCTGAGGGTGATCCATGTAAATTTGAAAGACTCGTCTCGTTCTACGTCCAAAAGCCCAGCCTGACTTTCTTCACAAAAATCTTCATTAAGACTAATTGTCCATAATCACATCTAATAGCCTGAAAGATGGCGGGTCGAACTACATTTCGTTTAGCTCTCCTTGCTATTGTTCTGAACAGCAGACTCTTCGTAGCTGCTGGAGACGCAGAGGATGATTTCACCAATAACCTCTTCATTGATTTGGCTCCGTAAGTGTGTCACAACTAGCTACTCTTGATGCCTTGCTCAGTGCTTTAGTTT
Organism: Cladonia squamosa; assembly: GCA_947623385.2. Classification (NCBI taxonomy): domain Eukaryota; kingdom Fungi; phylum Ascomycota; class Lecanoromycetes; order Lecanorales; family Cladoniaceae; genus Cladonia; species Cladonia squamosa. Next base: position 1,868,560 of record OX392374.1, on the reverse strand, counting down.
GTTGAGTCTTTTTGGTGAGAAGTTCGCTAAGCAATTCCTTGCCGAATCCTTTACCTTCTGGGACCACATTCGTGAGTATCTTTCCTCACAAACAACCTCAGCCTCTTACTGATTCTATCAGTCTTTGCAATGGCACCACTTGGTATCCTCACTGCCATCGTCGGCGCCATTCGTGTCGACGGTGCAAGTTGGCTCAAGCGGCTTATTGGCCGGGCCCGTGAGACCACTGCCGGTGCGGAGATCGAGTTGATGTCATCTGTTTCGCAAGAAGTGTGTGAAGTATGGAATGGTACTTCAATTGTCCGTTCGATGGGTTCTCCGCAAGTAAAGCAGATCATATATCTCCCAGCTGAGAAAGAGGATTTCTCGCCAGATTCGTTCATTACGATGGATCGAAAGACTTGGAGCAGCGGCTACGCACTCAAGGCTCGGCATTGGAGTGCCAAGGATACTGGATCTAAAACGCTTTCCACAAATGAACACGACAACGGTGATATCGAAAAAGGACTCAAAGACAAGGTCGACCCTCCCGGGGACGAAGAGCTTGTTAGAAGTAAAGAGTTGCCCCCAAATATATCGCTCAATATCCACGGCGGGAGCAATCAAGTCGAGTTGGTCATATACGCTCTCATTGCTTCTGTACTACAGGCTGCAGTTTTAGGATGGTCATCTCACGCCCATAAACATAAGCTTTCTGCATCAAAACCCTCGGTGGGATTTCCGTTACAAGCTATCGGAACTATGCTACTTACATTGAGTCTAGTCTTATGTGCAGGCATTATTGATAATGGCAGTCGCGAGCGACAGTGGTTGATAGAGGGAGAACCGCAGGTGGGGACTATGTCTAAGCTGCTAAGCTCCGCAAAATCTAAGTTCAAGGCATTAGCAAATAAGCTACGGTTGGCCAAAGATAAGTCCTTGCAGGCAAAGAATCCCTCCCATCGCAAAAATATGCAACTCTACTGGGTTCAGAAGCAGCATATTGCCGGTCACAATAGCTTCGATCCATACATCCTATATGCCAAAAATCTTACCGACAAAGTCCATGAATCTCACAGGGCCAAAGAGAATGGTCAGAATGACCGAGATGACAACGTCTACGAATCTCCCAGGCCCAAAGCGAATGGCCAGAATGACCGAGATGACAACGTCTACGAATCTCCCAGGCCCAAAGCGAATGGCCAGAATGACCGAGGTGACAACGTGCACGAATCTCCCAGGCCCAAAGCGAATGGCCAGAATGACCGAGGTGACAACGTCCACGAATCTCCCAGTCCCAAAGAGAATAGCCAGAATGACCGAGGTGACAACGTCCACGAATCTCCCAGTCCCAAAGAGAATAGTCAGAATGACCGAGATGACAACGTCTACGAATCTCCCAGTCCCAAAGAGAATAGCCAGAATGACGGAGACGATCAGGTCTATGAATCTCCCAGGGCCAAAGCGAGTAGCCAGAATGACGGAGACGATCAGGTCTATGAATCTCCCAGGGCCAAAGCGAGTAGCCAGAATGACCGAGGTGATAAGTTCCTTGGAAAACTTCTCAGGCTTTTCGGCCGCCATCTGACCACCTTTGCTGTTGTGATCGGTGTAGTGGGATTTGTTGCCCAATTCCAAGGCCTTCGCTTCTCAAGTTGGACTTGTTCAATCGCACATCTTATTGCACTTGGGCTTGCCACTATTCTTCGCGCTTGGGTTCGCCGTACTATGACTAAAACGCCAATCGCTATCCCGGTTGATAATAACGATCATATACTCGACCAGCTCACCCTAGCCATAGTTGGCAGAGGACGAAGCGACACCGAGTTCCCTCATCCTAAAGCTCTTCGGTCGCCGGAACTGTCCCTCGGGTTTGCTATTAGTACTTCTCCCGAGTTCAGAGCCAGAACGAAGTCAAATTCCAAGGATCAAGTTCAGCCTCGGAGCGAACATCCAAACCAAGCGTATTCAGAGCCCGCAGATCCAGGGTCGCAACCCTCTGTCAACCTGCAGGACTCAAAAGAGGCAACGGAGTCAAAGCCCGAGAACGAAATTCAGCCCAGGAGCGAGCATTTAGATCAAGGAAAATTAGAACCTGCGAATTCAGTGGCACAACATTCTACCAACGTTCAGGATTCAAAGGGCCCCCCAAAGAAGCCTAATCTTGCTCAACAAGCTCTCGACCTCAGGGTCAGACTAGGCCGTATAACGAAATGGACTGGACCCAAAGCTCGAGAAGCCATCCTTCTCTCGAACTCAATCGAGGCCGCCCTTGGAGCGCTGAGTCCTGAGCTACCGGCACAATTTGGGAAAGAATGCGCTGTAGTCCTCCGAGTGGACACATATCGAAATATGCAACGTGTGTCGCCAATTTCCATTCCTGAAGAAGTGGAGTTGTACATCACTAAAGACCGCGGTAGGTGGAAAGTCGATGATAGTCAACTGGAAGCCTTGCTCTCGCTTGTCTCATATACGGTATGGACAGCGGAACACAGTAAGAGAGACCAAGAGTCTTCGCGACACCTCACTAAGGAATCAAGTGTTAAGGACAGTCGGTCTATTGGTTGGCTCCGTGCGAAAGCCCCAGACTCGCGGATGTATGATATAATCGTCGGCAAATCAAGTCCAAGACTATTGTCCGACCTTCATTGGTGGGTCTCGGACACGGATCAATACCTCAAGAAGGCGAAAACCGCCCATAATTGTAGAGTAACTAGGGTTCTCGCCGACTTCACGGGCCCTTCATCTGATGCCGAGGCGAATTTCGATAAGATTGAGCGGCCTGCGCTGGGGTTTTACGTGAACGATGGGACTTTAGGAGAAGATGGTATGGCTGCAATCCAGCGCCCTTTGTGGAGAGTGTTAACCTGTTCAGATATTCTCTGCTCTTGGGAATGTAAGGAGCAACAGGCCCCTGTTTTTCATCTATTCTCTACCTTCATCTGGGCTGCTGCACCCTACCTTTCTGCTTCCAAATTCCACCCTTCAGCAGTAACATGCACTCGCCAGCTTTCGCAATGGGTCAGGCCAGACTTTGCTCAACTCAGGAGCGATAGAATTCAAATGCTTGTCCAAGGACTTCAGATTGCAGGGCTAGGCACCTCCGAAGAAATCTTTAAGATGCTCATCCCTCCCTTAAGCCATTTTAAAGTATTGCCGAATGAAGCCATGGCTGACTTCTGGAATGAAGCATTAATCAAAAAAGAAGGGAGCCGGCGGTTCCAAGATGTTTTTGTAGGCTACTCCGAGCTCCTTCGTCTGGTTCGACATAGGGAAGTGCAAGATCGTTTCGCATATCGAGTGGCAGCTATGTTTATTGAGTTCCGCCTCCGGGTGTCCGAAAACTTCGATAATCTCCCTAATCCGCACATAGCAAAAGCCCTTGTTGTTTCCAATGGGCACGTGGAAGACCTCATAAACGATAACACTATTCTCAAAGCAATTATGAAGCTAAATCACATTCTCGCTACGCGGTGGGGTCAACAAAACAGTCTCTCTACGTTGGATGGTCTGCTCATTGATAATGATCCTGGCCAAGTCTTGAGAAAACTTGGATTGGTTGATCTCCTATCTCAACCTCAGCGCGAAAATCTTTCCGAGGGAAAATTCTGCACCTTGGATAACACCCTAATGGACTACGACTTTAGCTTTCCTGATGACACAGATGTCTTTGGCTGGACCAAAGACTATTGGAAAATTTTCGAAGACACAGAGCCTGTATCAGCGAAAAGATTCAGTGAATGCAGTGCATTGGATATTGCAGGGCGATCGGTATTGCATAACAAGATTGATCGTAACAGGAACTTAGGCTACTCTAAGAAATACAGGGCGTGCTTTCTCTATGGAGGTCGGGGTCCTTCTTTAAATCCAGCATATCTTAGCAATAGCAGCATATTCATAGCTCGGTGCAACAAACAGACGCCGCTGCACCGGGCAGCAAGGTTGGGCCATCGCAAGATCACTAGGGAGCTGTTAAAGCAGGGGGGCACAGATCCTAATGCTGTAGATCATTGTGGGCGAACCGCCCTAAGCTTGGCCACTTACTATGGCGGTTCTCGCCTGGTCCGTATGCTTTATGACAGAATGGAACCAGATGGTCGAGCTCGAACGGATAAAGAGGGCCGCAACGCTCTTCACTATGCGGTTTTGAATCAAAACAAAGATGCTGCGTTGACTCTTATTGAAGCTGGCATCGAGATCAATGCTAGGGATCATCTAGGTTGGCCACCACTTTGGTATGCCACGCAAAAGGACATGAACTTAGTCGTAATATCACTGCTGAGAAAGGATGAGATCGATATTTGTATCTTGCCTGAAAAGAATAAATATCCCACTTCTCAAGATTCGGCCTGTCAAGATAGAATCAAGCAAATAGCGGAAGAGATAAGAAAATATCCAACAGCGGACATGTTAAGGCTGGATTCAACAAGTGGAGACAGTGACCTATCCGATATTCAAGACCATAGAGAAGATCAAATCCCTAGAGATGGCTTTACAAGACACTTCCTCGAAGGCAGTGAGGACGGCACCAGCGACGAAGAACGAATAATATCACCAATATCCAATTCCAGCCGTCAACCAAAGCGCAGGTGAACCCTCACAGAGACGAGACGAATCTAGAACAACACTAACAACATATCCAGATCCCAATTAACTCCGAAACCAACCTTGCCCACCAAAAGACATTCCCAGCGAAGTGCAAAAAATCGAGACAGCAGCGAACGCTGAGCTAGTCAATACTGCTAATGGACCTTATAAGGTATATAATGTGAGCAGCTCTAGCTAGACAAGGCAAGAAGCAGTCAAAACCAGACGCCGCACCGCCTCAAATTCCTCTTTCACTATCCCTCTCTTACCACGCCTGTCTGCTCCCCCATACTCCCCTCCACTACCTCACTACCCGCTCCAACGCTCACCCATCCCGTCCCATTCCAACAAACGTAATCCGCACAATACAAACCCCCCCTCTCTCCCAACGAAACCCCTCCACAAAGCATCCCCACCCCCTCATCTCACCCACCAACCCCTCCAAAGCCCATCCACCACCATCCACCACCGCGGCATCATCAGCAATCACATACAATCCCACCCCTATCCCGACCCTACCTCTCCCTCTCATCTCCTCCAGACCAAGAAAACCCCTACCTACCTACCTACCTTCCATACTAAATATCACTCAACGAACAAGTCCCAAGATCCACAGCCTATCCAGCCCTATTCTATACCTCCTCCTGCTGTCAAGCTGTTGGAGCCGAAAATTCATGCATCTTTTTCCGTTTCAGTTTCAGGTATTAATTAGGGTGTAGGAAATTAAATTAGACTTTTTCCCGGTGGAGCTCCATCCATGGAGTACCTTGGTTACCTTACGGCTTGATTCATAACGTAGCGGCCCACGCCGGGCAACGGACCAGCGGGCTTTATATAGATTCTGTGCGTGCGTCACGGGCCTCGATTCTCGGCAATGATAAATTTCCATCAGACTTTTTTCTCTTGGTTGGGATGACCCATGGAATGGAATGTCAACAATGTAATCCGCTGTCTGGGAATAAATGCTATAGATATCGGCGATGATTACATACCTACCAGAGCAAAGACTTAGCAGAAACTCGTTGCATATGGGTTCTACAGTTCAATTGCGTAATCACAATCATAAAATGTCAAGACGAATATCGTCTGTAATAATCCGAGAAAACCCCGAGGGATATTTAATATTATCAGTCATATCTCAAGTTGAATCTAAGCTTATATGACACTTGGCCCTCTCCGGAATTCCCTCAGATCTCTTTCAACAGTCCTTTGTTTGCCACAACCGCCTAATCCCCTTTCACCCACCCCTTCCTACCTCGTTCCTTGGGTGAGCTTGGCGCCATACCAATCTTTCTTTCTCAGGCTATGCGCCATATCCATCCATAATCTATGCCAGCAAGCCAGCCAGCCAGCTAGTTCCCATGGGGTATCGTGTGTATTTCAATAGGCTCTCACCAGTCATAAGCTCAGTTTAGCTTTTAAGCGCCGAGATAGCAGTTCCCATATTGAACAAATGAAATTCGTGCGTCGTGGCAAGGAGTGTTGGTCATTAAGGAGAGTGGTGGGTATGTCGCGTTCATCAATGACTATCTTTGTGAATAGGAATTAATGAGGCGAATGGTCCCTTGTACAGCTAGGGGTTTAAACTTAATCATTGTCTTCGTTATGGTCGTGAGGAATGGAAGGTAGAGTACAGGTCGAGAGGTTTGGACGGGGCGATGAGGCGGTTTTATGGACCCGAGGATGATCGTCGACCGAGAACACCGGCTCCGGCGGGCCACACGCCTTGCATCCAATCCCGCCAGCGAGTGAAGCCCATCTTTCTCTTTTTGCGCAGAGGTTGTGCCATGCTAGGTAATTGTTCCATTGGTCCCACGATGCCTTCATCGCCGATAGTAGGGAATTTTCCTTGGCTTTTTGGCCCATCAAGAGAGGGTATCTTGGCATCAGGATCGCCAGAACGTTCATCTTGGAAGCCGGCACGACAAAGATCCACGTTAGTCTTCCACTTGGCGTCGATCTCGGTCCATTTCTCTTCTGTAAGGCGGTAAATCTTTGACGTGTCGCCATAGTGTTCACGAATGCCCATGAGATGCTGCAGGTAATTGAAGCGAGCAATATTCCAATCGCCGCTTAGTTGCTTGTATGTCGCATGAGTGGATTCTTCGGGCATGTAGGGTACGGGATTAATCGTGAAGTTCGCGTGGCCAAGCTCGTTAGCCCAGCGGTCGTTCGGGTCGGTGATCAGCATCGGCGGGATTTCAGAAGATGGAGAGATGGGACCTGGACCGCGTTGATGTTGAAAGGAGGCAATCGAAGGCTTTGATGACAGAGGAGGTGAAGGTAAGCCTGCTATTCGAGGTGTCGGTAGTGGAGTGTGGAGTACGGACGTAGCCTCAGGCTCTGCAACGGTAGGTGACTGCAGTGGAGACTGATAGGGCACCTCTCTGATGTGGTCTGGGAACTGGGTTAGGATAGGAGGCAGCAGTGGGGTCGTGGGTTTCGCTTCGTGGTCGACGATATCCTCCCTGGAGGAGTTCGCCTTGCGCGTGTCAATGGTATTGTCATACAAATCTTCCAAGCTGTCCTCAAAGGCGGTCCGTGCAGGTGTAGGCGGAAGCTGAACTCCTTTCGCATCCTCAAGGGCTGAGCCTGCCAAGGACGGTGCTCGAGTAGAATTAGCACGTGACAGGCTCTGTTCCTGAGATCGATCGGGCATGGCAATGGTAGGTGAACCTTTCCTCGACCGCCATTTCATCGATAGCGACCGTGAGAGCGATGGCATTCTGGATTTGATTCCATCCATAGGGCTTGCCGGTGAGTCTTCGTCCCGTCGTCTCTTGGCACGAGGGCTTGCTGAAAAATCGCTGTCCAAGGAATCCACAGGAAAGTCACCCGCATAGGAATATTCGAGAGACGTCAAAGCCCACTGCGGTTCAGGTGTCTTGGGTGGAGCTTCTTCTGCCATTGGGTTAGGCCAATATTTTGCTGCAAGGTATACACGCTTTTGTTTACCTTCACGGTGGCGGGGATCTTCAAAACCATTGATCATCTGCTGGTCCTCCTCTTTATCATGCGGCTCTTCTTTGACATCAGTCAGTGGCCTGTGTCCAGTGCCATAGCCGTCAAGCGACTCGCGCAGCGCAGGCGAAGAAGCAAGTGAAGAAGTCGAGCTGGGAAGTCGCGAGTGTCCCCGCATCGAGAAAGTTGGCGTTGTCGGAGAAGGTCCGTCAGATAGTGTTGAAGAACGCGAAGAATGCTGAGTATGGCCGGTCGAGCTTGGAGACACCTGGCTCATGTCGAGCTCCTGAATCCTTCGTGCTTCCACCAGCTGAGGTAATTTCAACGTCTTCAGTTCGCGGCCTTGCATCATTGCCGCAAGTGTGAGCGAAGATATGTGTGGTGTGTGGACCCTTTATGGCAATACAACCATGGTGGTAAGCTTGATTGTAGTATTGGCTGAAGCCTCACGAAATGTAATCGCCGAGTCACCCAGTTCGTCGGAATCACGCTGGACCCTTATTTGGCGCGAGCAAGGTGGACTTGTTGGTGTCTGGGTAGCAAGTCAGTTTGTTGCATGGGCAGCTCCTGATAGCTCGACTGGCGGAACCAATGGGTACAAGACATGGGCGCGACCGTCAGGTACCACAGTGGGAGTCTCGACTTACTTGTCTGATACGTGTTGGCCGAATGGAGGAATGGTGTTATCAATAGTGTGACAGTTGATCGCAATGGGGAGCGAGGAGCAGACTGATTAAGACAATGGTGGGTACACGTTTACACGTCTTGGACGTAAACAGTAGCAGACGGATAGCTACATGAGAAAAAGTGAGGTGTCACGGCCTGATGCGCCTTACGCAGCCCTTTTGATGTGGCAGAGGTAGGAAGGGGCGGTTGAGCAAAAGTAAGTTTTCTGCTTGAGTACTATCAGTAGGTCGTATCCCGGTCACGGTACTGGGAGCAGGTAGAAGTAGGGCCTGACTTTTCACTGGCTCCAACGGTCCTGCCCTTAGCCAAACATTAGCCAGTTGTTAGGCCCACCCATAGTGCAGGCATTACTTCAGTGCGGCAGGCATTAGCTCAGTCATTTTAGCCTTGGTTTAGCCCGGGCTTCGGCCCTGGCAGCTCCCCCCGTACCCTGCGACCCGCCCCTAAAGACCAATTCCTATTGGCCCTATTCGGCCCCCAGCCCCAGGCTTGGCCAGCACAGCACCCCCTTCACTGGCTCACTGGGGCTGGACAGTCTCGCCTAAAAACGATGGGCGTCAGTGGCTGGAGGCTACTTTAGTAAACTCAGGGAAAGCGACCATAGGTAGAAAGCATCTGAGGCATCTGCCGTGCTTGCTTTTCCTGTTCCTGAAAGTCCGGCTCATCGCATGGCACGTTCACGCTCCCTTAGCAAGAAACGTATCTTACCATTAGGAATCGGAGCCTTCCCGGATCTCCCGCGATTCTGTTGAGATTTCATCATACGGCAAGGTGACGGTGCCCACATTTCTTTCCTTTTGCTCCCTAAGGAAACCTTTACCAGAGCAAACCAGAGCCAAAGTATCAGTCACAAATAATTTCGTCACGAAAATTCTAATATTTCCAAGGGCAAAGTACCGAAAAGGATTGTCATTCTTGTTTGATGTATCTCGGACAGATGCGCTCCAGCGAGCCACGTAGAAAAACCAATGTCTCGCGTAGTGCCAACACATCAAAAACCACCCCCCTTTTCTCCTCCCTCATGCATAGAACAGAAACCCTGATTTGTCACCATGGTAAACGATAGTACCAGGGTACCTTCCTGTCAAGATTAGTGACATTTTGCGTAAGGAGAATATCTACCAGTGCGATAATGGCGCAAGAGGCAGGGAGTACCATTGTCTTACGTTATCCTGCGACCCAGACCGACGGCCCCACAAACCGCAGCGTTGGAGACGAGCGTCAGCCAGCCTAATGGTAGGCCGTTCTTGCCTTCGTCGCAGGGCAAATTCGGCAGAAGAAGAAAAAGAAGCTCCTACGAAGTAAAAGTACTTCTACCACACCATACAACACCCTTGCACAGATCCACTCTTGAGCCTAGCACTTCCTTGGATCGGGTAACATCAACCGTAGTCGGCCTTTGCTCGATTCGCGCCCGGGGCTAGACCACTGTCTTCCATCGTTCAAAGAACGACGATGCGCAAATATCCTGTAACCAATCATGTCCTGCCTGGATAGAATTAGGTAATCCCCACAGCTTGTGCACGGTAACAAACACATTCGTTGCGTCCCAATCGACTGCTGCATATTACTTCTCTGGTCTAAGGTATGCGACAGCAACTGCGAAAAGGCTAGACCATTTGATTGACCCCGATGAACGATGCTGCGTGAGTAGTTCATTGCCTCTTAGGCACAAAGCGTACGGTTTTGGAAGCCACTGGGAGCGTTATTGTGTCATCGCACCCTGCGTAGGTACGTAATCCCGAAAAGGGCTCGGTGGAAGGGACCCTGGGCAGGTGATGGGAGAGTCCTGCTGGATCTGATGGAGCACCTCGGTCCTGTCATAATTCTCGTTGCTTGTGTTGACCGCCCGATTCCTTCCTGGTACCTGTTCCGATTCGTTTTCGTGCAGCAGTGGTAATGGGTCTCACACAGCTAGAAAACGATGTGCAGGCTCTTGGCATTTTATCGCTTGCATTGACGAGCGCTGCATAAAAACGTGCTTGACAACTTCGGTCTAGAAAGACCGAGTAGTTTGACTTCGTGGCTTGCCGTAGCTGTATATACTTCTCCTCACTGTCTGTGCATATGGTTCTAAGGTACTTCCAACACTATTTTTAGGGTCAGCCTTGTCAATTGCGCATCCGCTGACGCACTTACTATTCACAAGTCCATCTGTTCATCGTATGGCTGGCATAACCGAGACACTTGCAGACGAAACAGCGTAGCTTCATATCCAATACTTAGTCCATATTCGGCGCTGTTCGTCGTTTCCCTCAAACTAAGCGCGGAATGTTGTTAGCTTACGTATAGAGTGTTCACATGATGTGCGAATTAATTGATACCATACCTGGAATTCGACTGTGACGATGTCCTGGAAACCCTCGTTGAGCTTGGGTTCCTTGAACCGGGCAGCGAAGCTCACAAAGGCTGAATGCGGAAGGATGGTGCGTTTTTCAGGATTGAAATGACTAGTAGACAGTGCCCTGACCGTATCATTATGCTCACAAAGTTTTGTAGAGGCAGTGAAGTGCACGCATCGAATAGGTATGCCGAATCTCTGCGCAAGCTGGACCCATACTGCTCTAGTCTCAGGATCGGCGTTGGTGTTGTCTATAGTCATGATTTGAGTTCTCCGTCAGCTAACGAGAAGTGAAGAAAGCCTACCAATAGCTACCGACTTCTTTTCCGCGAGTAAGTTCGATGCTACCTTCAAACATTTGTCACGCTGCAAAGGCTTCAAGTTAGAGATGCAGCATTGGGGGACTGATGAGCTGGTACGCACAGTCTTTAAAGTATCTTGGTTGATACGTTCGTAGCCAAGAGGATTTAGTTTTGTCCAGTAAAATGTTGATTTGCCAGAACCAGGGCTTCCGCACAACAGGATGATGTCCAAGGAACTTTTCTTCTCGATAATGATCGGAGCTATCGTATGTGAGCAGAAGCCCGAGTGGCTATAAAATGCAGGTCGAAAGCGTCTTACTGGTGTCTGTCGAGGTAGTAGATGCTGCGTTGAGCAATGCAGAAGGTTCAAAAGTTCTTGTGAATGGCAGTGGCTCCTCATGGAGGAAGTACTCTTCTGGCGTTTTAAATTCGATACCAACGTTTGCAGCAAAATCCCTACCATTTTGTAAGTCTCTTATGATCAATAAGCATGTACCAAGGTTACCTGTCCGAGCACGCATGGTCGGCTTTGGCCCCATTCCTCGCAGCACGCCCTCCGGCATCGCCCACGAAGAACGAAGCCTGCATATCAAGTCCCCCTCCCTCGCTAAGGTCTAATTCTTCCAGCACCTCATCCCACATACCAATTCGAGGCTTTCTGTATCCATCTTGTGCACAGGCGGCTAAGAGGAGTACGGGAAAGTCAAAGTGATTGAAGACAGCCCTGACCTTTGATTTGAAAGCAGCGAGACTTCTCTGATCGCTCTTGAGTGTTTTGGGATTGTCTTTTAGACTTATGCTGCCTTGGTTGGTGAGCACGACCAGAGCGTAGCTAGAGATCGGGGATTAGTAATGATCCACAGTGGTTGCAACTCGCTGAGATTAGTGCAGGTAGAGGAAATTACCCGTCTGTATGGAGTTGTTTGATAACACTGGGTACGCTCAAGTGCCACCACCGCCAGTCTGTAGGGTCTTTGGCAAAGATGTTCCCAGATGTGGTTTGTATCAATGTCGAGTCCTACGTTTTGAAGACCACATATAAATCCCTATCCATCAATCTAGACAGTATCATCACATGGACATACAAGATCAAACGCTGCGATTTTCCTCCTCTTCACTAGTGGATCAATGGTCTCAGTGCAAGGGGAGTATCTGGCCAACAGTAGACTTCGATTAACAATCCGCCAGACAATCTTGTCCGGGTCTTTCTTCGAGGTAGGCGTAAAGAAACTGGCGACAGCTTTGCCTAACAGAAGGACTCTTCAGCCATAAGCGGATCGTATTCCTGCCAGATTACCTACTGGTGGTAGTCGATTCAAGTTTACGTTTTTTGAGAGGCGGGGGAGACAGCGATCCCTCTTCTCTAGATGCACTCATTTCTACTGCGTAGTCTATGTTTAGGGAACGACGTGGTCATGTAAGAAAAGATAACCATACAATTCAATTGGTGACATGAGCTGTGATCAAGAAGTGTCCGTGCTCTCCATGTGTTCAACAGAAGAAGAGAAATCCGAGTTGTAATCTTAGTGCTAACAACCTAGGTTATTTGGCAATTTCGAGAACTCCACATCCGGCACCAAGGCCTGTGCATCCATCACATGCTAGACTTGTAAGTCCTAGGTACAGAATCTTGCTCATGAAACGTTGTTTTGCGCATTGTCTATTGATTATATTGTATATATCTGGCCAACACCATTGGCTATTGTGCTTAACGAAACGGAGATTATCTAGAAGTCTTTGAGGACTATGAGGAAAGAGAGATACTGGAGATATACGCTTTAGCAACGCCAGGGTATCGCTTATTGTAGCAGTGTTGTGAGGACTTTCCATCCAACAGCGCATCATTACCACTTCCATCAACTCCAAGCTCCTTCTGAACCGTCCATGTGATCCATTCAAATTATCAACTCTTCGTGAACTCGCATTGCAATGATGCCGATTCAAATCAATCCTCACGTTTCCTCCCGACCGAGCTCCGATCATTCCCATCCGTATCCGTATCCTCTTCATTGACTTCTCCCCAACCCGAATTTCTTCTGCTAACCCGACCTTGCACTGGCACCTCGCGCGGGCTAGCAAGAGGGCTGTCGGTACCCGCCAGTCCACCAATGCTTCTGGTAATGCTATCGGTCCTTCCGTGACCAACAAGACCGCTTCTGATGCTCCCAGCATCTCCAGGATTGTTTTGTTTGCCTGCATAATAGCTATTGCGCTCACTAGGCAACGCCGGCGCGATTCCAGAAGACGAGTACACGCTTGCACGTTCGGCATTCGCAAGCCCAACACTGACCTGGCGACCTTGGTGATGTCCTGAGATGCTGGATTGGTCATTGTGGCTAGAGCTGAGGACGCTGAGCGGCAAGGATTCTCTACTCCCGCCAAATATTGAGGAGGGTGCAAGTGCGCGTACCGACGCGTTCGTGTCCAACGAATTTCGACGTCGACGTTTCGAGGACGATGCCAAGGTCATGATGGAAGCGTCGTCATTAAGGCGGTCATTTGCCGTGGCCGTAGTGTATGTTGCTGGGTGGCCGCCACTGGTGTGATTGGCCAGATGAGATGGAATTGCAGACGCTGGAGATGACGGAAATTGGTGAGAAAAATGTGTGTTAGAATTATGATGGCTATGGTTCGACTGCGGGACGGGTAAGGGTGCCTGTAGCCCCTGATTATTGCCAATCAAGAGATTCGATGGAGCCGTTGATTGCATGGTGGTCAAAGTTGTAGTGAGTGATCTCACCGAAGGAGCTGGTGAAGAGAATGTACTTCCTTCGCCGCCCCCAACGCCATTGGAGCTCACAGCTCCACCGGCTGTCGCTGTAGTCCCAGCCTTCGAATGAGCTGCATCTGAAATGGTATCGGTATTTGTAGATACAGTCGGTGCCATCGACTTGTTGCCTATTGTCGGAGGCTGTTGACCGTCGCTGGAACCTGGAATAGATGCTTTACTCTGTGACGGTGAAACATAGCTTATGCTTCTCCCTGAAGGCGGAGTGTAGAACGAGAGGTGGCCATTGCCGCTCGCTGGTACTGAGGTATCAAGCTGTGGCTTCCCTGAAACAGGGTAAGGATTGTTCTTAATTGCATTTGTTTTCTTGCTCTTCGAATACGGGGTGTTCTGAGAACGCTTGCTGGTGGCGTTGGGAGTAGAGTCCGATGATGGATGCTTTAGGTTTGCAAGTCGCTTCATCCAATTCGAAAACGGACGCCGGCGGGAATGTCTGTCTGGACTGGCTTTCAACATCTGAAGTACTAAATATGAGATGGCAAGGATAGCATGGCACTTTCAGCCGCTGAACCGACAATAGAGGTCTGAGCTTACCTTGAGGTCTTGGAGCTGCTTCCACCGTTGCCATGCTGATTGTGCCGCGCGCTAAGTTGACGTGCTGCCTATGCTAGGTCCCATCTATGAAAGATGGGGTGTTTCAAATTCGAATGGGGAGTCCTCAAAGGAAAGTCGAGGAGGTAGTAATATTGATGAGGATATGGTGTGAAGGCTACCCAGCACCGCAACTTAGGAGCTCTGAAATAAGGCTGATTCTCAGCCCTATGGCTGTAATAACTCATCAAGGCAACAGGTTCACGAATTTGTCACGATACCGGGAACTTTCAGTACATTCTAGGTCATTGATGTAATAGAGTTCATCAATCACGACTGTTTATCCATATACACCTCGTGATCAGGCATCGTCAACCTCTCCAACGTTCCCAATGCGCCTACCAGCTATTGGAAGCTATTCACTGGGGAAGTGGCAACCACCTTGAGCTTGAACCCAGCCTGGTGCCCACTGAGCCCAGCTGTTTTGATTTACTCTTTATCGTCAAACAGCTGACCTGCGTTTTGAATTTCCAATACAAACCATATGCAGGACAACCCTCCCTTGATTCTGCCCATTTCCCCAGAAGTCGCCACGCAAATCAGGTCTTCGACCGTTCTCACAACGCTTACAAGTGTCGTGCTTGGATTAATAGTCAACTCGTTAGATGCGGATGCGCAGAGAGTTGATATCAGCGTAGAATTCGGCCGAGGCGCGGTCTCAGTGGAGGACGACGGCTTTGGGATCCCTCCCAAAGAATTTACAGAAGTTGGAGGCCTCGGAAAGCCGTTTCGTGAGCACCCTTTTGTATTCCTTAGAGGCCCGACTGACTCTAAGCAGATACGTCTAAGAGCTCCAGCGCCACTACTACGTATGGGAGGAATGGGGTATTCCTGACCTCTCTGGCTGCGTTATCAATCTTGACCATAACATCTCATCATCCTTCGCATACTCAACAGGCTAGCCTGGTGTTACATCGCTCGAGACCAGCTGCAAGACTGGTCCCAGCGCCTTCCCATCACACTTTGTCTCATCGTGAGCATGGCACACGAGTCACCGTCCAAGATCTTTTTGGGAACATGCCTGTGCGGGTGAAACATCGCGCAGTTGGTTCATCAAACGGCGACAATGAGAAGGAGATCCAACTGCTCCACAGAAAGATAGTGGGATTGATATTAGCATGGCACAGACCCATCTCAGTATCTCTGAAGAACGTTGATAGCGGTGGGAAGTTGCAAATACGAGCTAATCAGCAGCTTCCGACCAGAAAGCCCGAGAAGGAGCAATCTTCTCCACTCTTTGATCTCTCGTTCATCTGTAGTGTACTGTTTCAGGCTGGATATATAGACCCTTCAGATTGGGAGGATTGGATCAAGACATCTGCTCGAACGCCATCCGTGATGATCAGAGGTGCAATATCTCTACGACCAGCGCCATCAAAACATGTCCAATTCATCTCTTTGGGTATCCATCCAGTGACTTCAGAATCCTCCAACAACGTTCTCTATGATGAGATTAACCGGATCTTCAGTACGTCAAGCTTTGGTACCCAAGAGGAAGGGTCTGACGTTGAGGATGCTATCAAGTCAAAGCGAAGTAAGGATCAACGATTTAAAACTAATGGCTTCACCAACAAGCAGCTCAAGGGTGGTGGCAAAGGGGTGGACAGGTGGCCAATGTTCTATATTCGCCTTGAGCTCATGGGAGATGCAAAATCAGTCGTCAGAGACGATCTCAACAGACTCGGAGAAGGCACCTTGGCGATCGTACTAAAGGTTCTTAGTGCTATGGTCACATCATTTCTCGAGGAGAATCATCTCAGACCACGGACGCGACGACCGAGGCTTCAGAGACATGAGTCCAAGAATTCAGCAACTCTTGGTACAGGTTCGAGGTTTCAGAGGAGTGGTGGAAGACTCCAAATACTGAGATCAAGCAGCGACAGCTGCCAAGAGCACAATTTTAGCACCTGGAGCCGTATCAAAGTGGGAAAACACGTGATCCGCTCTGGCTCATGCCCATCTCGCTCTCAGCAGACTCAAGCAGATGATATGGATATCGACGAAAGAGAGGCTGTAGAATCTGTTATTCTCAAGTCTCGCGAGTCTGCTGACACGAGGCAAATCAGCACGAGGCACATCAGTCATCCCCCCAAGCATAACTGTGAGCAGATGCTTGATTGGAAGAACCCTGTATCAGGGGCTACGGTCTTCATAAATGCTCGAACAGGTTTGGTTGTCGAATCCCATCCGCCTAAGCGACCTCGGACTGGCCCAACAGACGCTAAAGCGTCAGATTGTTCGCCCCCCACCACTGTGAACACAATAGCCATTCCTAATCATATCCCGAGGCATACTCGAAGCGTCTCCTCATCATTCCTCAGTCCAAAACCAAGCTCCTGGTCCAGCGATCTCCTCAGGAAGTGGGAGAACCCAGTCTTTAACACTCCAGAAGAGGGTATACCCCAGACTTCTTTTGACGAATCCAATGCTGAAGGCTCAGATATCCTGCATGGTCGACGAGATCATTGCTCCGAACTGGATATCCAGAAGGCTTTTGCTCAATGTTCTACATCTTTCGCAGCTAGGTTGTCAAAGACTGCTTTGAAAACTTCGAAGGTCATTTCCCAGGTAGACAGGAAATTCGTCCTCATCTACCTAGAGGAAGAGACTCAAGAATTACTCAATAGAGGAAGTGAGCTCCTTGTCCTTGTCGACCAGCACGCAGCAGATGAGCGAATACGAGTCGAAGAGCTACTGACGAATCTGGGCTCAAGCTCGACACAGCTCGCGAAGCCCATCGTCTTTGAGCTTCAAGTACGGGAACATAGGCTTTTGGCGCGTTACGGTGCCTATTTTGCTGACTGGGGAATATGGTACGAGATAAAAACCCTACCAGAATCCCATAAATGCAGAATAAGCGTCAAAGCCTTGCCATCCGCTATTGCAGAGAGGTGCAGAATCGAACCTAAAGTGTTGATCGAACTGATCAGGACAGAAGCTTGGAAGCGCAGTGAAGATGGCAGCTCGGTAACTGGGAAGACGTGCCCTCAGGGGCTCCTGGATATGCTGAACTCGCGCGCTTGCAGAAGCGCTATCATGTTCAATGACGAGCTTACGAAGGAAGAGGCTCAGACTTTGGTAAAGCGATTGGGGGATTGCAACTTTCCCTTTCAGTGTGCTCATGGAAGGCCTAGCATGATCCCGCTCGTTGATCTCGGTGCTAGCTCGAGTACGGATTTGGGAGAGAAGGCTTTTGGGGGGTGTAATGGTTGGGGAACCCAGAAGGAGGACAAAGCGTTTGGGGACGCTTGGAGATCATGGAAACCGGATACCTAGTGCAGGGGATAATGGTTATATGGTATTCAATGCGATGCCGCTCTCTGCACAGTTTGTATATGTTCAATGAAGTAGTTTGAGCTACCTTCCGGAGACACTGCGCTGTTGCTTCTTACGTTTTGGGGTTCTATTCCAACCCCTTTCTTGCTTTGTTTTGAGATTTGACGTACAATCTCCACCTCCGAACCCTACGCTCCTCCCAATTCTATCATCCCGTCAAATCTGAGATCGTATCCTGGAAGTTTTCTCATTTGGCTGTTGTCAACCCAACGTCACCGATGTGAACATGTCCAATTTCTGCATACATATCGATGTCAATATTCACCACTTTCCTGGGGCCTGGGCCGTACTCTACTCCGCTCAGTATTATATTCCTGCAGCATAGATCTGGCCGTGAAGAATCCTGACCTGCGTAGAGGTGGCCGCCGCCAACTGGTCACATGGCGAGGCCGTATGACTCATCATGCTATAAGCGATTCGAGCTCCTTTCTTCCCGTTAGTGACTCTGTCCATGGAAGAGCAGCAAAGGAGAGAACCTGTTCTTACATTGAGACTAGAAATTGTATCGGCATCGTTATCCATCGATGTATGGGGCGTGGAAAGCTTAGCCAACCATATCTTGCGTCTTTGCCGTGATTTGATCAGCTAGATAGGGAATCAGTCTTTTAGGGAACGCAGAGCCAGTAATCTCATGATAATACCTCTTCAACTGAATCCTTTACAATGTAGCGTAGGATAACTATATCTTTATCTTGATCCAATCTATCAACACGGGCAGCTGCCTGAATCTCAACCATAGGATTCCATTGAGGTTCCACAATATGTACGTGTGTGGCGGCTGTCAGATTCAGTCTTTCCGGTGTCAGCTCGATGGCATATCTATTTGCGTGGTCTGGGCGGGAGTGGACTCACCCGACGGAGCCACTTCCAAACGAAAGTAGCATGATTTTTAAGTCTGGCTCTGACTGAAACTTGTTGATGGCTGCTCTCCTTTGCTCGAGCGTTAGACTGCCATCAATTCGGGCGTATTGCAATCCCTGTCTTGAAAGGGCAGATGCCAGTGCATCTAGTGTTGTCGTCCAGCAGGAGAACACTAGGCTGGGGCTCACTTTAGTAAACGGAGAACGAAAACAAGGTGGGTTCTCTCACCTCTTGATGGGTTTGTTATCGCGGTGTCGGACACGGTCCAGACCGATCAGATTACGTACGATGCTGTCAAGCTTCGAGGATGTATGCGTTTCACAGACTGGTGGTCCATCTATCTCCATTTCGACAATGCCATCTTCTAAATTCTCAATCATTTGATCTTCTAACCGCGGTATACCGTTTGTGTCCTTGTATACACCACTCTGCACTGACGAAGATTGTGCAGGAAGGCTTGCAGAGATATCATTCTCGAATGCGCATTCCGGACAGTACCGTGGTCCATCATTTCCCGTCAAGGTCAGGATTTTAGGATCAACCGCACTGAAACTATCTGCACATTTATCGCATACAGTCGCGCAGGTTGAACTTTCTCCTATCAAATTAGGGCGGCGAAAGATGGGCCCTCTTGACAGTCCGTGGCTACATAGTTGCCTCATTCGAAGTATGAAAGACAGGAGAGTATGAGCAGAAGATTTGTTTCCGGCCCGAGTAACCATGCCCCGAGCTTGGGTACGCGTCGAGTTATATTGTTCCCGTTCAGGTTGGGACAGTTCGACGAACACCTCTCTCTCAGAACGCTTACAATCGCTTTCAGAAAGTTTTGGCCTTCTTATAGCAACTGTTCTCATGACCAATCGAAGGTTGTCTAATGCATGCTCCTCTTTCCTTCCTAAAGGATCAAGGATCCAGCGACGAGCATTTGCTCGATTATCGACCGGGTAAAAGCCCAAAAACTCGGTAAGAGTGAAAAGATCGTCCAATTTGTTCTGGACTGGGGTCCCAGTGCTGCACCACCTACTACTGCTTTTGAGATTTACAACCGCTTGGAAAGCTTGGGTCCGGTTCCTAATATGATGTGCTGACATGGGTAATCAGACACAGATCAGCTACAAAGTTGAGGATATACTTGCAGAAGGGCAAATCTCACCTTCATCCAATATAACACGGAACCATAAGATTGCCTGGAGTTTATTTGATTGATTGACATCGGAAGCAACAGTCTCATAGGTTGTAAATACGATATCCTGTTCCGCAAGGATATCATGATCAATACCTGTGCCGTGACCGTGATAGACATGCACTTTGAGCTCGCATGAGATGTGTCTAGCAGTCCTTAGTCCAAGACTATGAGCTTTGGAGATATGCACACCCACCGACGCCATTCCTGTTCCCAGCTGTATAAGGCTAGGTCAAATCAGTGGACGGTTGAATACAAAAGGTTCGGAATATGGTAGGCCCAAGTACTAACTGGACTTTGGCGTGATGATAAGTGTCGCACCTGAACATAGACCACCTTGCAATAATGTATTGTCACCTTCCGCTTGTCGTTGAGAAGAGCGTGCATAGTCCAAAGTATGCACAATAAGGCTCAGGAGCGAAAGCGACTTGCCCAAACCTGTTTCTCGTCAGTGGAGATACGCCTATCTACGTGGAGTCCATGCCCATTTCATCAGCGAGGATCCCGCCACAACAACCCCCAGGCTTTTCGTATCGCTTTTCTTCGGTTATCTTATGAACGAATCTGTCTAAAATGAGCTGATAGTATCAGGTAGTGGCTCGCCCAACATCCTTACCCATTTCTATAATTAATTGTGGTTGGCTCCCAAAGTGAGAAATGGCCCTCCCCCTTCGATTCTCGAGCAATCATAAATTGCAAAGCGCTTATCTGATGCCTAGTGGATCAAATTCGAAATAAGCAATCGCTTCCTATCGATTCGATGAGGTCTAACCGTTTAAGCTCCGTCCTTATGCGAGGATCTTGTTGGAAATAGCAAGGCTGCGGAACAGCATCCGTAGAATTTATAATTGCTTCAACCTCCATTCCAAAGTCGAATGGGCTAACTTCACTTGAAGCGAGGAGCTGAGGTGTCCTCGAAGTATCATCCCAGGAAAGAAAATGAGGGTTTCGGTAAGAGAGAATCCCCGGAGGAAAAAATACCGGCTCCTGCAGAAACATCCCAGCATCTGACAAGAAGCATCCAACCTTGCTGAAATCTTTATCTGGCCCATAAATATTGAGCTGTAGCGGCAATACAGACGTATTTTTCGTTCTCTGGGTGCCATAACCCGTCTCATCTTCTTCGCGGTCCACATACGCCTCAATTTTGATCGATGGGACAATCTCTTTCAATCTCTTTAATTGGGTGGTAGATTTTCCATCAAGGGTACCCAACTCTTCGGATGTGGCTGGCTCTACGAGAGTTGTTGCGTCGGATCTAAAGCGAAGGGCGAGAGCGATGGGCTGTTTGGTAGAGGTGATTTGCTTCTTTGACCGGGCAAGGAGGCGGAACAACTTAACACTGCCCCCAAGAAGCTTTAGGGAGCATTAGTCAAGCTCGAAGCAGAGGGAGAGAAGATGAAGCTCACCATACCAAAACATATGACTTCCTGGTGCCAGCTTCTTGCTTGCGAAGCTTTTCCCCCCCAATCAGACCCGCCCACGGCTGGACTCAAGGAGCGGAGCGGGGATGGAGAGGCATTTGAGGCCGCTGACATTGTATGAATCCTACTACTGGCGGAAGCCCCATCGCTCGTTGTGCCTTGAAAGAAGACATTGTCCTCACTGTCATCGTCGTTGATCGATCGAGGAGGCGGACCACCTGGCGTATTGTTCCTTCGTTTCACTGGAGGACTACCCGTTTGAAGATCATTGCCCAGGCTGTGCCGTGATCTCTTGGTACCAGACATTGATGGCAGCTGGAGAAGATTCTCGACTGGTCACGTTCCCTTTCCATACTTGAATTGGACGAGGCTTCGCCTCTCAAGGGTTTGAACAGAGGACCATGCGCAGCCACCGATCTGGCCACCGCCTATTGGCTGGACGTAGAGCAGCCTAAAGCGTAGCAGCAGGTGCTTGGTGGCTAAGGATCAGTCAGCCTTGCCTCCCCAGTAGGCATAACTTTCGTCTGATCTTTCTCATAACAAGAGTCGCTGGATGTCGTCATTCTTCTCTGCAAGCAGCATACCAACGACACGTGAATGTGTTACCGAGCGAGGCGCCTGCACTGACGATGAGGAAATATGACTGTGGCTCAGTCGCAATGTTGCGCCAAATTGCTTCCCGAGACAGCGCGGAACAAATCATGACGTCCAGAGTAGCAACGTAAATAAGGATTTATATACACAAATTTAATCATTACTGATAAGTCGAGTCAAAAACCGATTGAACCCCAGACTTTCAATGAAAGATTAATCTATGAAATAATCTATAGAAAGTATACAATGGAAGCTCTATCGTTGGTGATGATCTTTATAGGGTTACACCCAATACTCAACGAGAGGTAGGTACACTAAGGGCCCTAAAGACCCCCTAAGTTGGATCGAAGATTTGGTCTTCAGGGTATGTACTTCTAGGCTTCAACCCTTTCGGCCATAAACTTAGGGACTTTCTAGAATCATTCGATCAGAGCTCAGAACTGTTATCTCTTACTCTTCACTCGAGCAACATTCTTTAATCACCGAGTTAGCAAACTTTGAGTCTATATACACGTTCTCTTGACCCATATTTGGGATGCATTGGTCTGGAACTGTGCTCGTGCTATGTTGTGTTGCCCCCAATACCCCCAGCGTTCGATAGGATTGCAACAAACAAATGTTCTTGTTTCGTGACCAGCGTCAACACGTCTTGCATGTGGGGGACATCCAGTTGGGCGACTGGCAGCTGAGGCAAGCAGGATGATATTGGGATGAGACATTCGCATTCGTTGTTTTTGGGGGTGTAATATCAGTTCGGGACTCCAGGAGTCGAAAAGCTTTACCAGCGTGCTGTAAGGCGTCGGTAAGCGCAAGCACTCGCCTCGTTAGACGTGACAATCCGCTTGCTAAATATAATCAAAGTAAATTACTCTAGGTGAATTTCCCGCTTATCAAGTAATTTATATACTCCCCTTCAGACACAGCACACTTAAGGAGGGATGAATCCATTATCCTGATGGCAATACGAGGACCCCACAAGTCTTGGCTAGGCGTCCTGCAGCCGACGCTTGGTGGCGGAGCATTCAGGCAGACATCAGTCAGCCGTGGTCTCCAGGCAGCCTTGAATTCCTTTCACTATGGAATTATTATGGTTCACCCTTCTTCGCAATAATAGCTCTCCAACCTAAGATCCTTCTTGAATTGAGGAATCATGGCGACGGCTTCTGCCGAGCCAGCTTTCTCACGAAGCTTAGCCGACTTCAAAAAGCGACTCTCGCAAGAGGACTGTGAACGGTTCTCACTAACCACGTTTGAGGATTTGAGAACTACTATCAATACGATCCAGAAGGAGCAAGGGTTGAGACGTAGCTATCGCAATTTGAACAAGATCAAACCATTCATATCTTTTCTGCAGCAATATGCGCTTGTGATCGAACAGTTCGTCAACGCCAAATCCGACTTTCTAGCCTTCATCTGGGTCAGTAATTGGGCCCATGTCCGGTAATTTGAGTCCATGGGCTAATATGTTGAGATCTTAGGGACCGATAAAGCTATGTCTTCAGGTAAAATTCCGTCACTTTCTGCGAATTATAAAGCATTAGAGGCCAATTAGCATAGATTGCCTCGCGATTAGTGGAAGCGTTCGACTGTTTACTGGACGCCTATGCTAGAATTGGAGAGGCTTTACCAATCTTCTCGGCTGTGGAGAAATTACTCTCTTCGCATGTTCCAGGTCATGTCCAACAGACACTGGCAAACATCTACGAAGATATCTTGAAGTTCCACCAGCGCGCAACAGTTTTCTTCAAACAACGAAGTGAGTTCCTGCTGATCACCCCAATAGCATGCTGACCAATGATCAGGCTGGACCATAGCATTTAAAACGACCTTTCGCTCGTTTGGCGACATGTTCGGCGATGTAGTAGAGAAATTGCGTAGATCCAAAGAGCTTCTTATTCAGACTGCGAGTGTCTCCGAATTTCAAGACGCCCAGAATGCCAGACTGTTAATCACCAAGGAGTTCGAGGCTCAGAGAGAAAGAGACGAAAAGGAACGGAGACTGAGCGTTGTTGAGTGGCTTTCTCACGTAACCTGCCATTCTCAACATGAAGAACTCCAAGAGCGACGACGAGTATTTCCGAGCACCACTCGCTGGATATATAACACTATTGCAACACGCGAATGGTTTCGGAATGATGAAGAAAGTGGGCTCATCCTCTATGTATACGGAATTCCTGGAGCTGGTGAGCCATTGCTGAATGGTATTGAAATTGATGTATCATAAATGCTAATAATGCAAATAGGAAAAACTTTCCTGTTCAATTCCATCGTTGACGAGATTAGAGAGAAAATCCCAACTTCAGACGTTGTCTATTTCTATTGCAAAGAGAGTGATCCTTCCAGGAGATCTTTCAATGATATTGCCAGAAGTCTTATTGGCCAATTGTTGGCCTTGAACCCAATTTGTCTTAACTACCTGTACGAAAGAACATTAAAGAGTGGTGAACGTATACCAACATCGAATCATCTATGTAAAGACATACTGAAAAGCCTCACCGCAAACCATGAAATGCTGTTCATTGGCATCGACGGCCTAGATGAATGCGAAGAGTCAGAGAGACGCCACGTCTTAGACTTAATCCACGGCATCCTGAATAGCTCTGGCACGAAAAGGAACGTAAGAATCTTCTTGACCAGCCGAAAGGAGAAGGATATAGGGAAGTCAATTGGCTCTGCTATTCAACTGGGTATTAAGCCTCATCATCTTGAGCAAGACATAAAATATTACGTCCAAGTACGAAGCTCGGAGCTGTGTAAGAAGTTTAGTCTCTCAATGGTCGAGAAGGAGCGTATCTCTGCAGTTGTTACAAAGCGATCAGATGGTAGGTGGGCTATGATAACGATATTACTCACTGTTGATGTATGCTACCCAGGCATGTTTCTCCTTGCACGGCTCATCATGGACAACCTAATGGACCAAGATTTTCCCGACGAGCTAGCCGAAGAGTTGAGAAGTGAAGTATTGCCCAAGGGAATTGACGAAGCGTGAGTGTCTGGTTCCGGGCTTAATTGTTTTGAAGGCTTACATTTCCAGCTACGGACGTATCTTACGTCGAATGAACATGAAACATGTAACGAAGAAAAGCTGGGGGCGTGCGAGACTTGGGCTCGACTTATTAGCTGTGGCGAAGCGCCCGATAATGCCTCATGAAATCCAAGGTGCTATGTCCATTTGTCTAGAGACTAAGAGTGTCAAATTTCAGGATCGACGGTCGGTGACACCTCTTACAGAGCTTCTGGGACCGATGGTGGAAATTCATACAGATGGCTCTGTAGATTTTATTCACCCAACTGCTAGAGAGTGAGTACCGCGAACAGACGAATCCAACCGTCAAAGCTAATTTGTTCCAGCTACCTACTCCAGGAACACAGCGGTCATTTCATTGACATGGGTACTGCCCAGTTGAGCTTAGCCCAGCTCTGCACCACATACATGACGTTCAATTGCTTTGACAGGGAACTTGATAAATCCGAGATCGAAGACGCTGTTAGCAGAGGAGACTATTCCTTCCAGGAATATGCAATATTCAATTGGGTCCACCATGTAGACTATCTGGTCAAGCGTGAGAAGGTGTGGTCAAACGATAAAACTTCGAGCATTAAGGATTCTCTTGCACTTCTATGTACATATCACCTCGAACAAGGTGGGGACTCACCCTCAAGTACGTACAAGAATGAGGACCTTGGTACTAGGACAAATATATTGGGAAGCCTGGAAAACCTTCGAAGAAGATACGAGTGCACGGACACTCTTGGCGAAGAAGGATGGCATCAAGGTAAAAGTGCCCAATTACAAGTAATCGACTCGTTATGGCCACTGACAATTTTGGTTTTCCTAGGATCCATACCATATCTGGTAAGGCGAGTTGTGGAGGTCCGACGTATTTTAGAAGACTTCTCGGCGGAGATACCAAGAAGGTCGCCCATATTGACCGAAGCTTATGGAAAAATGCTCTTCAAATGCCCAATCGTAAATTGCACCCGGTTTTACCGAGGGTTTGAAAATACAGAACAGCGGGATAAGCACCTTGGACAACACGAAAGAGCACACAAGTGTATACAGGAAGGCTGTGACTATAGGGAGCTCGGCTTTCCAACGGAGGTTGAGCTCCGTGGGCATGTCGAACTCTGCCATAATGCATTACCTGAAGAGCCTACGTTCCCGAATGTCCAGCGCGTCAATTTGAGCAAAGCTCTCAACGATGCAATTGATCGGGACGATGTTCAGGCTGTTCGAGACATCTGCAGTGAAGTATCAGTATCTCCGCTTCGACAGACAGGCTTTGTCCTCAGAGCAATGAAGCGTCGATCTATATCCACAGCCTTGGTCCTGGTTGAGCTACTGGGAACTGATGTCGAGATGAATCACGTGGACAGTAAGGGGAGAACAGTGCTACATGAAGCGGTGCAGATCGGGAATGATGTTCTTTTTGACCGAATCCTGGACACAAAAATTGATGTCGAGGTACGAGATCGTGACAAATTTACACCATTTTTGAGAGCGCTAGAACAGGGGTATTTTCACGCAATAAGGCTGTTCATGGACCACGCCGCCGTTAATATCATACCTCGGGATGTCACGAAGATTTGTGAAATTTACTATATCGGTATGAAGGCCGCCGCTGCTGGTGGGGTTGATGATATTCTAAAAGCACTTTTCTCGAACTTCGTGAGTGTCTATAAAAGCAATTTTGATTTTGAAAGTATCATGAGCAGGGCTCTGACGCGGATCATTGCGAAGGCTGCTTCAAATGGACACGAATCGACTGTGAAGTTAATTCTAGAGCTAGCGCATGCTTTCGATTTAGAAAGCATGTACGAGGGATTGCTCAAAAAAAAATTACATCATGGAATAGAAGCTATGACAAAGTTCCTTATGAAACACTACGGAAAAGCTAAGCCGGAGATAGGTAAGAATGGGAAGACATATGGTAATGCCCTCGCCAACGCGGCTATGAAGAATGATACCGCTCTTGTTATGCGTCTCTTAAAGGATGGGGCAGATATCGACTATGCAGACAACTTCGCCTACAACGCACTGGGAGCTGCTGCCTCCAGGGGTAATCTGTCAATGGTCAGCTTGTTAGTAGAGCATGGGGCTGAAATCAACGCAAAGGGTGGATACTCCGGCAACGCACTTTATTTCGCTTGCCGTGGGAAGCACATGGCTGTCGTCGACTTTCTCTTTGAGAAAGGCGCAGATGTCAATGCCCGTTTAATGAATGGTGGAACTGCGCTGATCTGGGCTTCTTCGCCCATGGGGGAGAGTTTGGATGCTGTCCAGCTTCTTGTTGAAAAAGCAGCAGATGTTAATCTACAGGAGAAACCTGGAGAAACCGCGCTCTTTAGAGCATCCCGATGGGGCTATACAAAGATTGTAGAAATCCTACTCCAAAAGGGAGCAGATGTTAATCTACAAGCTGAATCCGGAGAAACCGCGCTCTTCGCAGCATCCGTATATGGTTCTAAGGAGATTGTCGAAATGCTAGTTCAAGGGGGAGCAGATGTTAGTCTACAGACTACATCTGGAGAGACCGCGCTCTTCGCAGCATCTAGAAGTGGTTCTGAAGGGATTATCAAAGTCCTAGTCCAAGGGGGAGCAGATGTTAATCTACAGGATAAATCTGGAGACACCGCGCTCGTTAGAGCATCCCAATATGGCTATACAAAGATTGTCAAAATCCTACTCAAAGAGAGCAACCGCGCTCTTCGCAGCATCTGGAAGTAGTTCTAAGAAGATTATCAAGATCCTAGTCCAGGGGGGAGCAGATGTTAATCTACAGGATAAATCTAGAGAAACCGCGCTCTTTAGAGCATCCCAATATAGCTATACAAAGATAGTCGAAATCCCAGTTCAAGGGGGAGCAGATGTTAAACCTGCGAATAATTTACAGCTGCTACTCCTTGGGCCTGAGCCTGATGTGGGCACAGATAGGGGAGTCTACGACAATGCTCTGTCTTATGCTTGCTCGTTTGGATTGCAGGAATTCGTTAAGTTACTCCTCAATGAAGGAGCTAGATTCAGGGTACCAGTTGCGACATACGACAAGGCGCTTGGACACATTGGGTCCAGAACATACCTACTCCCCCATAAGTACGAGACCATCGCTATGCAGCTTAGCAGAGCAATAGCAGCTTTACTGAATTGAGAAAAGAGACGCTCGCTCAGAGGCAGCACGCGTCGATATATCGTAAGACATGGGAGTTGCGAGAAAGCAAGAGATCCGAATGGCTTTGGCTAGATTAAACAACAACATGTTGATTCCGGAAGAGGGTGAGAGAAGGCCTATATTTGGTGGTTGGTTTATATCACGATTGAACGATCTCGTATTCTTCATTTGTTTTCGAAAGGTGATTTGCAGAGTTTAGAGTTGGGCTTTCTCACTCGCCTGGCTGGGCAGCTCGCAGGCAGGAAGATTTGCTTCCAGACGGAGATTGTTGCGCATTGTGGGATGATTTAGGGAGGACTGGTTCCCCACCGTGGCAGGGTAAGCTCCTTAACCAAAATCAAGCGGTCTGTTGGAGTTGCCAGTATCAAGCCGTAAGGGAAGAGTAGTCGACGCGAACAAAATCAGGGATTAGAGCATAAGTCATGCATATAAAAAAGACTGTAACGCACGGAGTTTGTAATTCACCACGTCGTATTAAGCATCGAATATATAAGTAACATGGCTTGGATACTTGGTAATTCAATTTTCCATTACTTAACAGATCCCAATATTGCTCTGCTTGGGTTGATAGCCTCTTGATACTGTAGCTTCTGCATGAGGCGGCTCTACTCGATAAGCATGGCTTTTGCCCTATACTTTGACCAATTTAGATATGAGTTGGGATAGACAGGCAATTTGCCTCTGCACTGCCTCGACAGGATAGAGCAACAAGATCTCCATGCCGAAATGAGGTAGCAGGAAAGTATAGGTACCATCTTCGTTCCATCTTGCGAATCGAACTAGCCAACGACAGGAAGCAAGACATGGCAAGCAGGTACCGCATTAACAAGACATTGCCTTAGCTGATGAGACACGCACGAACAATGAAGTACAGAATCCAGATAGACAGGAAGATCAAGGCATGTCTCCACTTGAAGCACGTACGCCATGACATGACGAACTATCAGAATCACCAGCAGCAGAACTTCCAGCAAACCGAAAACTTCAAACATCCCAAATTCCGGGATATATCCAAGCCACCTCCTCTACCAAATCCCATCCCGCAGCAAACCCCTCTTCCTCATTCCCTCCAATCCATCTCCCTAACCCGCCAGAAAACAGAAAAAAGCCCCCGATTAATCACACAAAACCACACTCCTAGCAACAAGGCCCCCAACACCTCACATCAAACAAAGAAGCTTCAACTCAATTTATCACGAAAAGAAAATATGCCAGTGGCGCGCATATACTCTCCGCCTCCACAGCCCCATTGCATCCAGCTACAGCCTTTAAGCGACAAAGAAAATCCTCCGTCCGGGTCGCGTAAAGGAAAATGGGATACGAGAGGTGTCTTGGTTGCCTCGTTTGCCTTCTCTATGTGTATCGTATCTACTGTACACTTTAACGTACAAAGAGTATCATCATTGACAGTCCTAGTATGTTAAACACATCTCACCAAGCCGAAATGGCCACTCCTCTCCCTCCACTCCACCAAAACCCCAAACGGGGGAAAAAAATTACCCGGCCCAGTATCAAAGCAGATGCAAATCCTTCCGGCACCACATCCCCATCACAAAAACACACAGACAACGCTCTGATCTCCCATCGTTGTCGCTTGAAATTATGTAGATTACCTTAGCCGTGATGATGATCACCATGCTACTAAGACCTCCCTATTCCCTCCACCCCAAAACCAGCCGCGGCACGCCACAAAAAGCACCTACACCGACAAGCCGCCCTTACCCCAATCGCATCCCTTGCCCTATTCCACGGGCTATTCCACGGGCTATTCCACAGCACTAAATTCCCAGATCGACGCCTCCGGAGATCTCGATAAAACCACTAAAGTAATCATTTGCAAATTGGGGCCGATTATAAATCTCCGAGCCGCAGACAGCGTCAGTAGGGTACAGTAGGGTACTAAAGTAGGGGCTTTGCCACTCGCTACTAGGGAGATAGTAACTCACTAGTTTCTAGTGTTAGCGGGTGGGTTCTTGGTGGGCTACTGGCGTGTGGATGTTTCCGTGTTTTGGTAGTTGAGGGGAAAGGGAAAAGGCGGTGAGAAAGGAAATATTTTTTTACGTAGGGAGGAGGTCATGCGGAGACAGGGCTGTAGGGAGGGAGATGATTGGGTGGTTCGGAGAGTTTTTCTGGGTGGCTGGTATTTCCTTTTGTGGTACGTTGTGATTTGATGGTGGAGGAGTAGGTACAGCTGGCAGGTATACCGAGAGAGTCCGTACGGTGTAGTGGTGAGATACCTTTGAGTCATGAGGAGGCGAAGAGCAAGAGGGCAGAAAGATGATTGGGTATTCCAAAACATCCGCATGTATGTCTAATATTTCCTTTCCTTTCATAGCACGTCGTGAGGGTGTAGCTGTACGTGTAGCTAGCTGGCTGGCAAGTATACCGCGCGAGCAAAGATAGATAATATGTACAATTGGAAGATGGAAGCAAAGACGACAACACGCTCGCTAGATACAAATTTCTTCCAAACAAGGTGTTGATGATGCAAATGCTACATCCAAGCCAAGTCAATCCAATCCATCCATGCCTGGATGGGGGTGCCCAATGATGCAACCAAACAGCCAGCGCAATCTTAATACTGGCCAGCTCGTAGACCTAGTTATTCCCAAAACTTCCGTCGGTGAGACGGGCCTGAACGCCGGGGCACACTCCGTGTGCTGTATGCATGTGAGAGGAGGTGATTGGTGGAGATTGGTGTGGAGTGGTGGGGTGAGAGACGAGGGGAGTTGAGTGGTGTAGTGGGGTTGCGAGTGGTACGATTATTCATCTTCAATGCGCCGGCAGCGACTTCCATTGTTGTGGCAATAGTTTCATGCT
The DNA here is from genome assembly GCA_947623385.2 of Cladonia squamosa. Classification (NCBI taxonomy): domain Eukaryota; kingdom Fungi; phylum Ascomycota; class Lecanoromycetes; order Lecanorales; family Cladoniaceae; genus Cladonia; species Cladonia squamosa. The sequence continues at coordinate 1,837,936 of OX392374.1, read as the reverse complement.
TGTGATGTTACTGTCGTTATTTGCATTGAGGGCGCATTAGGGTGGTAGAAGCCAAATAGCGGCTTCTCAGTGACTCAGTCCTCGAGCGTAGGATATCGAATGTCCCTCATTCCATTGCTTGATTTCTTCTTCCAAAACATCTTCTTCCACGGATTGTCGTTGCGATTTCGAGGGCTGTGCCCGCCGAAATCACTGGAAGGAGGTGTGTTGGGCGGTGTCATGGGTTCTCTGCCTGGGCTTGAGGCACCTGTAGAGTCGTCTGTCATCAGATCTGGATCTCCACTAGATGTATGACTAGACGCCCGTCCACCTCTCGTATAGCCAGGGATTGGAGTTAGGCGACCTGTCGGATCGGAGCGATCTCCTGAGAAAGAGGCGTCGAGGGAGGCGGTTGGAGACGCCCGTCTTCGAGACTTGCACCGATTAGACGCCTTTTCGTTCGAGCTGTCCGAATCCCCTCGTCTTCGAGATTTGATAGATGATTTCTGCCGATTACCACCAGATGGCGGAACTTCGTTTAGGAAGGATATTAAAACAGACTCTTCCATAAGATTGTATATTATTTTCACTGCACTCGCCAACTCTTCTGGTGCGGGAGGTGTGGTATGGTTAGGCACTGACAACAATCTATCGCGGACGCTGCTGGGAAGGTTGATTTCCCGTGGCCCATCTGGTACTATATAGGCATCAATAAGGCGCTGCCACAACCCTCTGGTGTATCGAGCTTCTTCAGCAGTGGGTTTTCTGGAGTTCTTAGTCAACGACAGATACTTTTCCCGGTATCGCTCAGCGTCCATTGAGAATTCCAGATTTTCTAGGCAGTGATTTTGTGAAAGGTAGGCAGTGAACGCACTAAGCGTCCATGGAGGTGGTGCGGAGTTGGAGAGAACATCCGGCAGAGTGGGTCTCTGAGGGTAATAATGTCCCTCATTGCTGTCATCGACGGCAACACTGGATGGTCTTGACGATCTTAAGTCTTCCATTGACATGGTTTCCTCGTCGTCGGCGTCCCAGTCTGAGATTACGCAAGAAGAGCGAGGTGAAGTATCTGGTGGAGGTGTGGAGAGATACGATGGTCGGCTTGTCTCAGGCTTCCGGCGGATCATGGCGCGTTTCCAACACCGTATTCTGGAACCTGTGCGTTCGTGTTCTGAAGCCTTCCTTTTCTGCGAGCGGCTTCGACCCGGACGGTAAGAAATAGATACGTCGGGACGAGCCACGATGACGGAGGCCTCGAGATCTTCGAGGGAGTAGTCTACGAAGGGAAATCCCTCATCGGTGATCGACAACGAGAAGCAAGGGCTCCCGTAGTAAATACCCGAGTAGGATCAGCGATTTTGCACCTTCTTCCTCCCTAAGGGCCTGTGGATTGGTAATCTTGCACGAGTGGCTTTATCACGTTGAGCTGGACCTGATTCAGCAAGGGTGCAGGTATGTGGCTGCCTGTCGTGCCCGTCTCTTTTGGTTGTGTTCCAGAAATGTGTCAGGCAAACGGGGACGGGCGGAAGGCTGCAGAACTTGAGGCCGGATGTTGAAAGCCAAGGAAGGCAGAGGGGTGTCTGGTGGCGTAAGAATCGTAGGCAAAGGGAAAGATTGGCGACTAGCGTCTGCAGCACAACGGGATAAGGGCAGAATTGGGTGCAATGAAGGCAGAGGAAATGTAAGACTTCGGTTGGAATAGTGGTGTACAAAGAAAGGAGGAAATGTGAGGAAGTCGTGGTGTGTTTGCGACAGGCAGGTGACTCTTGTGTAATGCGGAGAGAAGGGTGAGGGTGACGGGCTACGGGCTAATCATATAGCGGATGGGATTTGGGCGATGGAATGGCTGTGGAATGGCGCTAGAAGGTTTTCCTTTAGCGCAAAGAAAACGCCAAGAACAACTTTAATCTAAAATTCAGAAATCCTTTTTGTCCCAGCAAACGAATCACACGCTGTCTATCCCTTGTTCTCTTTCCACCCATTCAACCCCCTTCCACCCAAATACACAAAAGGACCCATACAACCCTTGCAGAAACTGGATGTCCGGCTCCACCGTCGCTGGCTGCCCATATGCTCAGATCAACAAGAGGCCTGCGCTTCTCCTCATCCCGGCACCAGCTATGCTTCCCGATTCTGTTCTTTAGCGACAGTTGGGCTTTGCTGGCGGCAACAGAAACTAGAACAGCTCAGTATCAGTCTATCAGTCATCGTTTATCCCCGAATCATTCTTCCTTGTTTAATCGTCGAGTAAACCCTATTTTAGAAGTCGCGCTAGTGACGTCGGACTCGCAGCACTCACCAGGCAGCTGCCTACAACGAGGCGGCGAATGATTGGAATCGCTCAAGTATGAGCAGAGCACAAGCCACCACCGCCTACGTATTCCCTAACCATCTTTGGCAGCGTCCTCACTATTGGCGACACCACACGAGACGAGACACAGCCATCCTGGACGACTTGATACCATCGAGCACTGGCTGACTAAATCTTCAAACACTTTCCGCCTGACTTTCCACTTTCTCCAACGGAAGGCCCCTTTCAGAACGATGTTCGGAGAATTTGTTGGCCATTGCCAGGTTGCAGCCGAAACCCCACTTCAGCCCGAGTCAGAAAGGGCAGGGGTGGGGCGGTGTTGCAGCGTTAGCGGTCTCTTTATCACCACTGATTGGCGGCTACTGCTAGTCCCCAGGCATGGAAGCCTGCGAGAACCGTTCAGAAGGCAGACCGAATACGCCGCTTTTACAGGCCCGCTAACAGCGAAAGGCTTAGACAGCGCACTGCGGCTTGCGACTCATGCGAGCTTGGCTCCCTTTAGTTCGGCAGATCCACGATACCCAATTCCTGCGCATAAATCTACTTCCCATCTCCACTATCGTCTCCTAACCACGCGCGCCTGTAGGCATTGTGCGGCATGCACTCCAGACAATAACCAGATAATAAGCCTGCAATCTGTACCGCTGCACTCTCATCATTCCTCCTTGACTTTCACCGGACTCGGTCAATTGTAAGCCACCCCTCGGGCTCCGACCGAGCTATTGCCTCTTCGTCTTACTGCTTTCTGCACCTTCTAGACCGGCTTCGAGAAGAGTTCCCTTTCGAGAAGGCATACCCTGGTCATCCCCACGCTGTATACCTAGTCCTGCGCTTATACTTGGTGATAACATTGCCGCGATGATAATCATGCTTCCCAAAGCGTTTTAGAGTCGTCCCTGAATGCTGGACCATGCAAGCCGCAGCCTCTCATGGAGCTCCCGTGATTTTTGATTTTTTCCTGCCTGTTGATCACTTCAATATTTTCTTCACGGCGGCTCTGGGCCTCGATCCAGCTGTAAATCCATTGGAGAAGCTATGTCCCTCTCCCAAGCGGCTCTATCATGCTTAAATGCTTGACTTTGATAGAATGCTTTCTGCATGAAGGCGAATGCGTATAGCGGACGTCGTCTCCAAACTTGCGATGTCCATATCCCATCCAGCAGCTTTCATACACTCCATGCAGTCATCCCATTGATTACATATTTCAATCAGTGATGACTCAAGTAATCCAATAATCTTATCAATCGTTGCGCTTGTCGCATGTCCGTCTTCCAAGCGATGAGCAACCCACAGAGCGAGGGCCCAAGCCTTCAGCTGACTCCGGGATGAAGCCTGTTCTTTGAGGATGATGTATGCCACTCTTCGTCTTGCATCATACCACAGAACGAAACTTTCAAGGCTGTATATCCTTGTAAGGTGCTGTAGGATGAGATTTTCATCACTAATGGCGCCTGTCACATCATGCGCAGGCGCCAGGGAACTCAAAAGGCACCGTAAGGACACTCCTATCCTTGCCTTTGCGATAGGAGCCGAGCCTTTCCATCGCAGCACCCCATCCCACTCAAAGACCCGCTCCTCAAACGACACCTCTTCCGGTGTCAATGCTCTCTTATCTTGCAATAAATTTGACAGAACAATATTAGCCCTTTGTCTGTTCAGGCTATGCATACTGACGGATCTGACCGCCGCATGATTTGTCGCCAAATGAACCGAAAGGAGTAATACAAGGCATGTCCAAGTGGCCATCGAAGATGAAACGTATGCGACGACGACGCTGCCCGTCTGCACAGTCCCATTAGGATCAGATGAAGCAGAAGAATTTTTAATAGACTGACCAACATCCCCAGGAGCGAAATTACTGTCTCCTGGCTTGAGTCCTTCTGTTTGACGATCAGCAAATGCGTTCAGGACGCTCAGTGAAAGCACAAAACACATCTTCTTCGCCACGATGATCCTAGACAAGAGGCTTCATGATGCCGAGGCAAGCTATAAAAGCTAGAGCAATTTCGGGCGCTGGAGAAGTCGGCTCTACGCATTGTCATGGTCATCTTTGCGGGGATTTTGCTTATTGGTGTGCTCCGCTGGAAGCACAGCAGGACCAGCAAGTGCTTTGCTAAAGCGTGCGTTCGCTGAAGTCCGAGCTTCCATGGAGCACTCGGCGTCGCTGTGGTCCCCGAGAGCGCGAAATCCAGAAAGCCGTCTTTATTCCCGCAACAACAGCAACTGGTTATGATTATAGCTTGGTTGCTGCACGTTCAAAGGAGAACCGGCTATCTGTTCCGCGAACAAAGCCGGGCAGTGACGCCAAAAAAATTCTACTTACAGCGTTCAGCTCTCCTAGATTGCCCCACTTTGCAAAATGGGCACTAAGACTAGCTTTGGAACTGCCAGCTGCGACACCGCATAAGGCTCGAAGAATGCTCGAAAAACTTAATAGGATCACTCTGGGTATCTTTGATAGTGCAGGTGATAGACAATCGAGCACCATAGCCGTATCGTTGAAAATGTCCGCGGCCAAGCGATACATTTTACATTCGGGCTCTAGAGCGGTGCCAAGTTTGTGGGCGAACAGGATCGTTGCTATCCTGCCCGTACTATCTTGAAGTACGGACAGAAGAAGGGCAGCGGTGGGTGAAGCGGATGCATCGCCAACGCCAACGCCTGTAGGCCATCCCCATGGTTGTTAGAGGGACAAGGGAGTTAAATTGGTAAAATTCACGACTGGATGTGTGAAATGTGCAACCTACCTTCAAGGACTGCTCGAGAGGATAGCAATCCCGCAATTGAGCTCGAGAAAGCTTGCAGAGAATCCTACTGGCTGTCAACGGTTCATGATCACTAAAAATAGATCATGGAATGGGAGGCATTACGTAGATTTGATACCTAGAGTAGACACATAATCAGCCCTTAGGTTGCCACGGTGATTGTAGATTTAGGGAAGCGGTAGATTCTGTTCATACCACATATAGTCGTTCGTCACACTATGGGGATAGCCTGCGGGCAGGAAGATGGCAAGCAATTGGGCCAATAGACTTGTTCTTCTCTCTGGTCTCTATGCAATTGAAGGAGAACGAGGTTAGCAGTCAGGCTTCACAGACCACGTGTAGTCAGACTTACGATGACATCAATCCTCTGGCCAGCATCAGAACAGACATAAGTAGCTGCCTCAACGCCAGCTTCATCTGTCTCAACAATGTTGTACTTGTCTACTTCCATAGCAAGCAGGTAGTGACAGAAGGTCTGTAGAATACGAGTAGATGTTGAGGAGATGAGACGGACTTCTTAATTGAGGTGAAGGAGGTGGTGAGATTGGTGTCCTAGGATATGGTTGTTGGCGTCCCCTGTCAAACTTGCATATCGCAATGATACTTCTACTGAGATGAGTAGGTTTAGCGTAGTACTATTGGCGGGGGAAGACCCGGGAGCTCGGGCCTGGGAGAGTCCCCAGGACCTTAAATTGCGGCCGAACCAAGATCTCCCGAACAATGGTATGCCCTTAGGGTGTGTACTTTAGTATCGTAGTATCATCACATGCTCCAGACAATGTTATATTAATCTTCTAACCCCTGAACACTTAACTGCCGAATAACTTCGAATGAACACTCTTAATTAAAAAGGACTTTTGGATAAGATCGCATCTAAGGACTGGCTCGGGAAGGATACATTATGTGGTGAATGACTTCATACACAAATAGACAAGCTTTTGCTGAGTCATTCAGTTCCTTGCCTTGTTATCATCACCACATCATGATATCCTGGTCGAACTTTGTTCATGGCCGACTCGGTCGACGAGACCCTCGAGACCCTCGAGACCCTCTGCCAATGCCTCTCACGAACAATTTCTTACATATAAGCCCAAAAACGCCTTCGTCGCGAATCGGACCAGCCAAGTGATAATTCTAATGCTCAATCCGTTATTAGCTCCCTGCGCAACAGAGCGCGTACTTGCGCCTACCAATTATTGTTGACAGCTCAACTTCTGGGCTGGGTGAAGCAAGTCGCCGAACCATCTCCTTATTGCTTCACTCCTCTCCTGCCCCCCCAAAACATCATCGTCCTCCTACCATGAGCTAACACTTCATCTAACACTCTTTCTCATTCGTCCATCTTGTCTCCTCTTCTCTTCTCCAGTTGTTTCTTCCTCCACGTCAACATGCCGAGCAAGTACTCTCATGCACTTGTTCTCTCTCATTACGGGTCTCAAGGGCTCATCGAGCCTGGTGACCGTTGGGCGGAGAAAGCAAACTCAAGGTCTTCAATCATTTCTACCAGGTCTACTCCTATTAGGTCCACCCACCGCCCGAACCGAGCCGACACTGCTCAGAGTATTAGGTCGAGTCCAGCCAGTCCACAACCTTTTTCAACACCTCGGGTCCGCTTAGGGACTGCAACACCGTATACCCGCATCGAAGCATCGCCTCCTCCACCATTACATCGAAAGACCTCCTCCATTCAGACACAGATCTTCGCACCCCCTTCCCCTCCCCCAACACGAGACCATCAGACACATATCCAGTTCGAGAATCGACCTCATACCCCTAAATACCAAACATCTGTCGAAACACAAATTTACAACCCTCAGTCACCTCGATCATCTCAATCCTCTACAAGTATGACCGATTGGAGTCGCAGCTCAGAAGTCAAAGCACGGAGGCGTGCTGCCCAGGTTTCCTCACCGCATAGGTCCAGGTTTGGGAGCAGGAACGTGTTATTGAAAGAATCTGGAAATAAGAGCCCTGAGAAGCCACAGACACCACCGTTGCTCTATAAGTCACAAGAGAATGCTTCGAGTGAAGTACAGGCCTTCCGCCCTTCACGCCCACCCTCTCCCCCAGCAACACCAGATTCAGGCAAAAGCTTTGGTCTCGAGACCCATTTGGACCGTATAGACAAGAAGTTGCCATATCCCAGCGCAGCGGGGTCTTCCGCGCCAGTCGATCTGGAGGCCAGCTCGGACCGCCTCGAGAACAGTGCATTTCGAAGACCCTCAGCAGTGTCGGGTCACTCGGAAGCCAGCTCCGAGTCCCTAGTGATACTGCCCCAAGTGCCCCCTGATTCTGGCAAATCCTTCGGCCTTAAGAACCACCTAAGGATATCCGAAGCCGCGAGACCTGCATCTCACGCACCTGCATCAGAGCGCAGTGTACTTCATAGTCTACCAAAGTCCCCCAAGAGCGATCGACGTGCAACATCACAGCCACCACCAGTTCAGCCTAGCACATCTCAACCTCAAGCACCCAGAGCCTATCACTCACCAACATTCTCCATGACCACCCAACCATCTTCTCGTGGATCGATCGCATCACCCACTCCCGACCTTTACCCTGACCCCTTAAAGCTCAAGAAAGTCTCGTCTCTTCACTCACCAACCCTCTCTATCACTGCAACACCTTTGCCTTCGAACCCTGAGCAATCGAGACCAAGGACATCTAGAAGCTCGAATGGACCCAGGTTTTCAATCTCTACTCGGAGGTCCTCACTCAATTTTGCCAATGCCCGTCCAGATTCAGTATCCACACGGAGATCCTCACTCAATCTTGCCAATGCCCGTCCAGACCTAGCTCGCACTCCTAGCCTGCCCACAGAGGTGTTCTTTGATCACGAGGATGATGCAGATCTAGAGTCCCTACCATCCGAGGTGGACTTTGACAGCATGCCGTGGACCGATCTAAATGCCAATCCAATCATCGTCCGCAACTCAGACGACCGAGGATCAACGTCCTCTCGGGCATCCTCCTTCGACTCCGCCGCGCCACCACCAATCCGTCGAGCTCCGAATTACCCCATGCACACCGAGAAACCCAGTCCCAAACCATCAAAGAAATCTAGACCTTCACTATCCACTCTACTCTTTTCCCGCGCTCCCACACCTCCACCCAAAGCTATACTGTACTCCGAAACCATACCGGGCCCACTCCCAATTTCCGTTAACCTTTCAGGAAAAGACCTTTCCTCCAACATCGCAGTTCATTCAACCTCCCCAGCTCGGTGGTTTCAACCACAGCAGAAGAGCGAAGAGCGTGTAGGCAGGCAATCGAGCAGTGCATATCCAAATTCCGTGCCATACGCCCCGCCCCGCCGGGGTGTATCTCAAGGCGCGGCAGAGAGGAGAGGCTTGTGGTTCAGAAGTGAGGTTGATAGGGCGTCTGGACATGGACAGTCTGTGAGGAAGAAGGCTATTGATGAGATTGTAAGGGCTAACTCGTATGTTTGACGAAAGAGGATGGATGATATGCTGGAGTTAGGGGGGCTATGAAGGATGCAATGCACACATGAGCGAATTCTTGGTTACTTGCATGCTCCATTTTGGATATGCATGCATGGTTTTGGATCTGGTATGCAAGGTTCTAGGGTTTTATGCATGTTTTTGGATCTGGTATGCATGGTTCTAGGTTTTTATGCATGGTTTTTGATGCTCATGCCATCCACGATCCATTGGCAGGCGTTCGTTTGTACACCCCATCACATTGCTGGCTCAAGGCAAAGGATATCGACCCAAAGCCCTTGCGGATACCGGCGCCACCGCCTACTCGTTGATTGATGAACAAGAAGTTCCGAAGAATAGAAAGATCAGGACTGAGGAAGATACTGAATTTACCACTCACAGGCGAAAAGACCATACGCCATCCATCAACAATGATGGCGTTTTGCTTAAAGATACCTGCAGGTAATCCGTCAGGGATCCCTAAGTTCTGGCAGATAGCCACGAATCTCCTTCCACCTTACAAGCCCAAGTACCACACTCTACGGTACAGGTATCAGTCCTCGAACCTGGTCCCGTTCTGAATGCCAAATAAGGGCGAAAGCAGTTGAGACCTGATGGGGATCTATAAGGTGAAATCTCTTATGTATCAATACTAGGGATTCGCTATTTCGACATAAGAAGAAGCCAAGGTGCTGAAGTGAGAAGAGGTGGATAATGGTAGATTGCTTAATGTGATACCCAGGATAGATAGCGAACTACTCCTGCAGTTGAAATAAAGAAAATATTGCTCTACATTATGTGCTTTCAAATAGTTCCAAATTCACCTTCCTCCTCGCAGGCTATTGATACCCAAGATAGATAGCGAACTACTCGTTCAATTCGAATAAAGAAATTATTGCTTTACAATGCTTCTATATAGCTCCACATTCACCCTCCTCCTAACAGGCCATTGCCACCCAGAATGTAGGTATCTAATAGCACTCTTCTCGCTATCGAATATGGGAAGCACTATACTTAGCACACCCTATATTTTCCCTTACTACCTTACACCATCACCCAGCCAAAGAAAATCCTTCCAGACCTCCCCCTTCCTCTTCAATTGGGGATGAACGACGCACCGCCCCTATCCTCCCACACAACCATACAGAATCCATCTCAATCTCGCCCCCTTATAGAAATTCCCTCCCACCCAAACCCTACCCCTTCCCACAGCAGAAAACAAAAACACTCCAACATCTTCATGTAATCCCAAGCTATACCTCCGTCCATCTGTCGCTACATCGATTTTGTTTCCAACCCGCAAGAATTTAAGAAGCTTACGCGGGTCTTTTCTGGAATAGGAGCTGAGATGGTCTATGAATGATTGCGCTGCTGTTTTTTTGAGAAAAGAAGAGGTGACGGTCCTGGTGGTGTGGTCATAGCATGTGAGTGTGTATGGACGTATGGATGTATGGATGGTGCTGGAGTTCGGGGGAAGTGGGGGAGACTTTGGGTATGGTAAGGGGAGGAGGAGTGGGACTGTTGTTGCGGGTAATATCGCCTCATTGTGGGTCGTTAAGTGTTCGACTTGTTGAAGACTGATTTGGATTTGCGTTAAAGGAGGGGGTTGAATTCACTTGGTGAATCTTTAATGGAGGGTTTTAAAGTTTGTAAGGGTTTTGGCTAGACATCTTAAAGAAATTTGTGTCTTTTCATTGATCTTCGTTATTTGCAAAGAAATACTGGCTCAAAGGCTGCTCCGAGAATGACGGACAAGATATCTTGACCATTCCTATAGGTAGAATAAGCTTTTCTGTGCCCTGGCTTCAGGAAGACGGTAGAGGAGCCGTCGTCCATGGCGCCAGCATGAAGTAAGGTACCATAATCATTTATTCAAAATTCATCTAAATGAGCGTGATCAATTGCCGCCTCTGCAATCCTTCTTCCAGCGCTTCCCCCTGCATGATTCCATGCAAGTAGCATTCACCCACGAATTTATATTTCTGATCGACCGGTCGAATAATGAAAGGGGTTCTACCTCCGAGAAACACACAAACCAAGTCTCCTGGCTCCAGTGTGGCATCTCCGATGCCGATATGACCACTTGAGGTGCTGAATAGCTTTCTACCACGGCAACGTCGGTAAAAGTCTAAGCTGAAAGTGGGGGACATCACGTGTGTCCCTACAAGCCTCTTCAGCCGTTTGTACTCAGGCTCCCATTCGGTTCTCAAGCGTTCAATATCATCGATCCGGCCTTTGGCTTTTAAGAGAGTGAGAGTCCTTTCATATAACCTGACACAATAGTGCTGGAAGTCGATTGCGTGATATGGTTCGGTTCCGTGCGTAAACTGTGGACTTCGTGCCAAAGTGAGCGTCAGCGCAAATACTTCATCAATGCTTTCCCCTGTTGGATAGGAAGCATGTCTTTCCTCCCTAACACTACGGATTTCGAGAACTAAGTCCCAAAGCCGAGTGCGTGACAGTGGAGGAAGTCGGAGAATGTAGACAGTGTTAGAAACGGGGGCTAAAAGGAATCCATGAAGTGAGATTTCATAGGGCGTCTGAGGGTTGGTCACTGGCGCATGATATTCTGGCCCTCCTGTGCAGAACTCGTCGTCGTATAACGCTGATATAGCACCCATTGGCTGCACCTCGTTCTCTTCACGATCTGATTTGAACATCCTAATAGGGTCGTGCCATCGTTGCACCCAAGAGGGTATTAACCCTCCATCATCTTTATTGCGCTTTTCCTGCTCTCCTTCCTCAAGTGGATAATGTTTCACAAAATTAAGAGGGAATAAATATTCATTGTCATTCTCATGCAGCAGAAATCGCGACACATCGGTGTACAATTCCCTCACTGACATATCATATTTAGGATCATCGGGAGACCCGCCGGGCGAGAAGTACTCCCGCGTGCGACCGTCTGTAAGAGCGAGCAACCCAAATATCCTATCTTTTGAAAGCGTTGCTTGGGTATTTTCCGTGGCAAGGAGTAAATATGTAAGCGACATTGAACCCGGGGATTTTGGCACACAAGACCCAATTCTAGAGGTCCAACAAGGCCCACAGATAGTTCGAAGACAGCTACCAATCTCTTTGATCTTTCTCCAATAGGACTTGCAATAGAAAAATGTACAAGCAAAACAGAGATCTACCCAGTCCAGCCAATATGCTCCGATCTGTATATACGCCTTATGTGCCAATACCGCTTCCTGAAAAGTCCAGCAACGATAGAACCAACTTCGACTGAATATTGCGGATACTTGTAGCCAAGCTTTCAAGTCTTCAGTGGGGGGGAAGCCCCGTTTCCTGTTCTTCTTATCACTGAATGGTTCCCTGAAGAACGACAAATTCAATCCAGGCGTGCTTTGCCCAGATTCTTGCCGCATGCAGTTGGCCGCTAGCCGGATAAGATCCAATGCTCGACTGACAGACTCGTTGGCAAGCCCAAGCCATATCACAACCTGATTCGCGTGCTGGTAGATCTCCTTCATATGTGAGAGTTGCTCGATCTTCTCATACTTGTTATTCTGATCGATGCAGACAGCATCAACCCAAATCATTCTGGTTGATTCGGAATGCCGTAGATGGATCAGAGCGTTGAAAAGGCTTTGGGTGATCTTGATGGCTGAATCATTGCAAAAGAGTATTTGACAAAAGTCGCCATCTCCCCAAGCATATGAAAGAGCCTCAAAGGTGGGTCCGCTTGTGCCCTCCGGGCTAATAGTGCCGGGAACGGCTGCGCGATGGAGCTCACACTGTAGAGGAGCGCCTCTGTTACCGGGAAGGAGCGAGAGAATGCGGATAGAGTCATTCGGTAAGACATCATATTTGTAAGACGTATACGCCAGGTTTCGATCGCTTTGATCTAGGCTTTGGTTGAATGGGTATCCGTTCTCAACCATCTCTTAGAGTCTAAAGATGCAGGCGATGGTGTAGCAAAAAGTGAATGGTACTGAGCAGCTTTCCGTATAGGTTCTGATATCGGAGGGGTAGTGCTAGCTTAAGAATTGAAACAAATCTAAGTGAAAGACGCAGCCAATTGGCGAGGCGAGAGCTTTGCAGCGCTAGAGAACAGTCGTGATCAACAACAGGCCGGAGGAATAGTGACCCCACGACTGCGCAGGACTTCGTCCGGCATATTCGAGGCGTATGCCTGCGCCCACTTTACCTTGGAAGTACTTACGCAGGTACAAGCAAGAGCTGAACGACAACATGACGAATTACAACTGCGCACCTGTATCCCACTGCCCTTCAGCCATTACTCCCATCCCAGGCACCAACTACCCTTTCAGCATCCAAGAAATCAGAAACACTAATCAACGACATAAAAGGAAGCAGCATACTACTACGCTCTCAACGAGCCCAGCCTTTGATTATCTAACGAAAAAGAAGCTGCAAACATCCTAAGTAGAAGGAAGAATAGACTGCCCCAACGTATAGCCCGTAGGGCTGATCTAGACACCCAGAGTCAGTAGCATGGGCGATAAGATTGGTTCCCAGAGCAAGGTTTCTTTGCCCCCATGAACACCCCCCAAATATTCAACGATCAAAAGCTGCGAGGGTACATCCTCTTTGCTGGGCTACCGCTTTAGGAGTATTCAGCCCTGTAGGAGAATGGAAGAACTCCCCTATCAGCCGTATACACCATACGGCCCCCCTAAAAATACCCTAGAGTAGGTCGCCTGGGCGATAAGATTAGCGCCCAGAGCTAGGCTTCTTTGCCCCGAGAACATGCCCTAAAAATTAAAAACTCCGAGCGTTCATCTTATCTCCTGGGCGATCTGTTTTACAAATGGTCTTTTTGCGTAGGAGTGAGATGTACGGTTGAAGGGTAGACTTCTCTACAGAACCCCAATATCCACTTCCATATCATCAAAATCCCGACGTGCTCCCACCTCCCCCCTTCCTCCAGTTAACCCCCCCATCCCATCCCCTCTCACCACACACCTCTCACTCCCACGATCCCCTTCCCCTTCCCCTTCCCTTCTCTCCCCATCCCGCACCCCTCCCCTCCCCTTCTCTCCCCATCCCGCACCCCTCCCCTCCCTAGCTCCACCCTCTAACAAACCATCCCATCCTCCCATCCCTCCCCAACCTCCCACTCACACTCCCACTTACCCTTCCACAATGACCGAACGATTATCTAAAATACACTAAACTAGGTAGAAGAGATAGGTAGGTGCCTAGACTATAATAGCGCCATTGACTAAATGAAACTTAACGAGTCAGGACGCCACGTGAAGGGCGGGAGATAGTGGGGAAGTATAAATTTTCATTAGGAGGTTAGAGTGATTTCCCACGTGTGAGTGATTGTGCACAGATGATAGTGAGGGGTTGGGGCGGGATGGGGAGATCAGGGGGAGAGGTGTGATGGTTGTATGATGAGGGTCAAAGCCACGCAATGTTTATTGTGTGATTGATTTGATTCTGCTATCTATGATGCTATTCCTAACCTTAATTAATCTCCACTGCAACTCTGGAAACAATATCGACAGCGCTCAGCGCTCGTCCCTGTTCAACGAGGCTATTGCCTTTTCCCCTTTCCATAGTTCAAAGCATCAGTCACGCACTCATCCTCTCCATAAAACCCAACATCCTCTCCCTAGCCAACCCCTCATGCAACTCCAGGCTCTTCTTGAAATCGAGTGTCGAAGCTCTCAACTCACTGGACCGCGACCCAGGTCTTATACTGTTACTCGTGCCATCGCCATCCCCACCCCTTGCATAGACGTCTCTAGGCCCAATCTCCTCACTGCTTCGCATGGGACTAACCATGGGAGAAACAACCGAAGAACCAACAGGAGAGCGAACAGGAGAATTGCCCATCTCACTAGGCGGCGGCGGGACCACACAATCGTCGTAGAGCTTCGACCATTCTTTCGCATCTTCGTTTCCCTGCCTTGCCTGCCTGATTTCACTTTGAACTCGTTTCTCCATCGCGGCCTTGGTTGCAATGTCCGGACTGGGCAAGGGAGGAGAGAGACGTCCGAGGAGCTCCAATTCCGGATACTCAAGCATGCCTCCCTCGGATATACTACTCCGATGACCACGCGCTTCGTTGGCGAGTCTCCTTTGCAACACCTGGCTTTGACTTTTGTAGAGTCTACTCAGTTGGCTTAGCATGTGTTTGCCGAAGTTCATGCTCTTCTTACGTTTTCTTGGGTCTAGCTTTGCGTTTGGCGAGGTATTCTGACCGGGTTTGGGTGTCATGTCTGCGAAGTCGCGGGCGAAGACTTTGTCTTGCACGCCTGCGGGGGATGAGGAGCGTTCGGGACGAGAGTGAGAAGGATAACGAGACCATGATCCTATGGGGTAGGCGGAAGACGAGCGTTTGACTTCATCAATCATTGGCCTCTTCCTTTTAGAAGTAGGGTGATATGTGGGTAGTTTATACGCGGCCAGTCGCGCTTGGAGTTGTGGTCCATGGTCTGCTTCTACAAACAGATGAGCTTGATTGCGATATAGAGATGGGCGAGTTGAAGGCTTTCTGCTTATATGCTCATCCTTGGGGCCAATCTCAGTGTCTCCAAGAAAATCCGGAGAATAGCTTCCAAGCCTTGTATGTTTTAGAGCAGCATCCTCTAGGGCATGTTCTCGCAGAGCCTTCTCCCATGCCGAAGTGCTTTCGTTATTGACAGAAAGTCTGCTGAGTGATTTGGATGGGGATAAGCTGAGACGAGCATGTTCTCGAACGGCTTTCCCCCAAACCGAAGTTCCCTTATCGTTGAGGGAAAGACTGTGGAGAGATCTGGGGGAAGATATACTTCGAGGTCGCTGATCACTACTGCCATCCAAGTTACTGAATCTTCGTCGAGCAGGGTTCGTCAAGGTAAGCTCGGCAGATATCTGATCCAGTTCTTCTTTGAATCGACTGCTCTTTGGGAGAGTGTTGGCCCTGTGTATACTCGAGATCCGTCTTTCGGCAGCAGCAAGCTCACGTTTCGTAAAGCTTTCATTGCTAGAGTGGAAGCTTGCATCGCTTGTTTGATGCTCAAGTTTCTCGACGTCAACAGCTCTTAACCTACTCGCAGGTACACTTATGATGCCCTCATGGGAGTTGTAGTCTTTGTACTGCTGGACTCGGTCCGAAAGACTATTGAACTGGACAAGTGAATCACGCGGGCTAGAGAGGCGACTCTCAGGCTGTGAACTATATACAGACGACGCAGCACGAGGCCTGTGATTATCCCATGCCATCGGAATCTTTGAGGTGACCATCTCTGAAGATAAGTGGCGCCGTGGTATTACAGAGAACAATTTAGAACTTTCTTCACTAGTATAGCTTCTATCACGTCGAGGCTCTTGTAGCTGGGGCAGGGAAGTAGCTGGCAGAAGCGACTTGGAGACGAGCTGTTTGGGTACATATATGTTGTACAGATGACCTGCCTCATTCCCATCCGAACTAGCTCTCGTCTTTGCGTTATAGTATGCGGACTCTGGAGGGCTGTCATCCTCACCATCGATACCGCCGAAAACCATCTCTTCATCTTCAGGGTCGCAGTGGTGTGGGTACTCATTATCTTGAGACCGCTGGTGAGACATCTGCTTTGAGTGGACCTTGGGACTTAGCAACCTTGAAGCTCCATGGAGCCATTGCTCGCTAGCTGGACGAATCTTCGTGTCGTATATCACTGGTCGGGTGACATTGCTCACTGAGGTCGTATGAGCATTGTCCAGATTCACTGGCAAGGTAGGTTTGTACCTTTCGGAGAATGGTAAGCACAAGTCTTCGCTAGCCTCGGGCTCGGGGATGCTGTTAGACCGTGTAAGCAACAGATCTGGCGATGCAGGCGCTCCCACTGCGTCTAGAAAGGATAGATCCGTGAAGCCCTTTCCCAATGGTTTGCCTGACGGTGGCATGCGTACGACAGTGTTACTACGAGTGACTGGGGACGGTAGGCACGTTCCTGGAATTCTTTTCGGTGTATCCTCTTCTTCGAAAACATACTTCTTGGTATCCCTTCTCCCTGGATCTTCCGACACTCTGTTGGCCACATGGTCTTCGGACTCATCTGTGAGATGGCTAGCTCTCAGGGTCAACATGCGAGATAGAGCTACGGCAGTATTTTTGGATCCGTAAGATTGGGATGGGTCTCGCTGGCTACGCTCGGCATAAGATGGGTGTGATCCTGTCTTCGCGAGAGCCTTACCAAGGTCTTTCGGGCTGATTTTGACAGAGCCTTCGTGTCGGCCCCATGAGTTTTGTGGAGTCTTGATAGGGACAGCATCTTCGTCATAGCTTTGATCGCTAGCAGTGAGATCCTCAACTAGGTCACTTTGTACTCTTTGGTGTAGAGCTCGCTTCAACTCGCACCGTCTCTCAATATCCTCGTTACTCTTGCTAGCACTGAGCTTGTGCTTTGAGCTTCGCCTTGATATGCCAGAATCACGCGACAATCTCTTTCGGACCTTGCTGGCTACTTCGTGGAGCCGACGGCTGCTCTCTTTGCGGTGCATAGGGGTCTCCAGTTCGCGGCGTGAGGGATAATCATGTCCGGACGCTGTATGCGCTTCGTAGCCACCCTCGTCCTTGGAAGCCGAAGCAAAAATCTCCTGGATGGGACGCACGTCTGAGCTTGCCGCTGAGGAGGCAGTGCTGGACAAGGCGAATCTGCCCCTCCCTTGTGAGGATTCGACCAGTCGAATGGGTTCTGGTTCTGGCGATGGAGACCCACCGAAACCACAGCAGCGGATTGGGGCCATCAGAGAAATTGTATATCGTATCTGAACCGTTGAGACAAAAGAACTGCAATAAGCAATGTGTAGTGATTACTCTGCTGGATATCACTGCACCTAGACGGCAATGGGTAGTCAATGCTGATTGTGTGCGTCCAAAAGAAAGGAGAAAGCATGTACAAGAGTTTGGAGATCAAACTACCTTGACATTGGTCCTTCCGAATGTAGAAAGTCATCCCATCAGCATCCGACGGGACACTTCAAAGCGTGATCGAAGACGGAAGGCACAACCTACAGATTCCTTTGGCTAGCATCATACGAGCAGGAAAATCAGTAACTAATGATGAATAAGCTCGGAATACCCCACTTGTGGTTTGAATGTATATGTTCAGTTGACATCTGGTTAACGAAAGGCCATTAGCAAGTTTGGGCGGATGCTCCTTCACGTACGCTTAAGGAACCTATGTAATTGCTCCAAAAATGTAATCTTAAGAAGTTAACTTGGTTGAGTCTAGCTAATCTTTTGCTAAATAGCAATTGTGTTTTCTAGACCCCCGGTTGAAATGGGTATCATAATAATAGATCCGCTATGCCATGTTGAAAGCAGCAGGTCTATTTCGCTTTTGAGAGGTTGAATGTACAATGGTTTCCACTCATGAGTAACGCCAATTCCGAGATCGTTGAGATCATAGTAATCTATGAAACCGCCCTGTAATCATCGAGTCATGTTGTTGAACATCTCGTCATAAACTCATTCATCAAGAATTAGGAGGACTTAGCGTATTTTTGACGGTAGAACTTGGCAGCATTAACCATATTAGTCAAAGCGGCCTTCGTCTCTTTCCATTGACGGGTCTTGAGACCACAGTCGGGGTCAATCCAGAGTTGATCTGGGCTTAGGTATTGAAGCATTTCCTGGATTCTCTCCTTGATCTCATCCTCGCTTGGGATACGGGGAGAATGGATGTCGTAGACTCCAGGACCGATGTGTCGGGGATAAGCTTCATCAACGAAGACTTTAAGAAGTTTGGCATCGCTCTTGCTGTTCTCGATGCTAAGCACATCAGCGTCCAGCGCTGCGATGGCTTGGAAGAAGTCTTGGAATTCAGAGTAGCAGAAGTGGGAATGGATTTGGGTTGAGTCCTTGACGCCAGAGACCGAGAGACGGAAAGACTTCACAGCCCAGCTTAAGTAGTTCTCACGTTCGAGACCCTGTCGTAGAGGCAGACCTTCACGAAGAGCTGGTTCGTCTACTTGAATGACGTAGACCCCAGCAGCCTCGAGATCAACTACCTCATCGCGGAGAGCAAGAGCCAATTGTTGGGCTTGCACCTCTTGGTGGATGTCATCACGGGGATAAGACCATCGGAGACAGGTGATAGGCCCAGTAAGCATGCCCTTCATGGGTTTCTTGGAGATCGATGCTGCATACTTTGACTCCTTGACAGTCATTGGTGCAGGGCGGGAGATGTCTCCAACAATGATAGGAGGTCGTACGCAACGAGAGCCATAGCTTTGGACCCAAGCGTGAGTAGTGAATTCGTAGCCAGTGAGACGCTCGCCAAAGTATTGAACCATGTCGTTACGTTCTGGCTCACCATGGACGTAAACATCAAGCTCAAGTTCGTCTTGGATCTTGACGACGTCTTGGATTTCCTTCTCAATGAATTGCTCGTACTCCTTCTCCGTAATTTCGCCCTTGGTGAGTTTGTTCCTTTGTACCCGAATCTCTTTGGTCTGGGGGAAGGAACCGATGGTAGTCGTCGGGAACAGGGGAAGGTGGAGCAGCTCCTGCTGTTGGGCAATGCGTGTGGGGAAAGGCGACCTTCGATTGAACATGTCGTCGGTGATCTTTGACTGCCGTTCCTTAACCTTCGGATCATTAGTACGCTTCGATGTCGCTCGCGACTCCATAGATTTGGCGTTGGCATCCAATTCTTCGCGTACACTGGCAGGGCCTTGTGTCACAGCCTTGGCAATGATTGCTAGCTCCTTCGTCTTCTCAACGGCGAAGCTGAACCAATCTCTTACTTCAGAATCGAGTTTCTTCTCACTCTCTAGCGTGTGAGGGGTGTGTAGTAAAGAGCTTGATGAGGCCACGATCACTCGGTCTCTGCCTAGCTTCTGAATAGCTTTCACAACCGTCTCGATGGCTCTTTTGAAGTTGGTCTTCCAGATGTTCCGGCCGTCGACAATGCCCACGGAGAGGACTTGTTGTGGACCAAGAGCGCCCATAACCGTCTCGAGCTGTTCGGGGTTCCTGACGACATCAATGTGTAGACCATAGAGACTTGACATGGGTGAAAGACAGTCCAAGTTATGGACGATATCACCAAAGTAGGTGGCAACCACAACCTGAGGGATCTTGCTGCCAAGGCTGGCCAACTTCTCGTAAGCTGGCTTGAAGGCGTTCTTCACCTTGGGAGGTAGGTCGAAAACAAGGCAAGGCTCGTCAATCTGGACGGTCTCGGCACCGGCCTCCTTGAGCTTGGCCAGAAGCTCCTCATACACAGGCAAAAGCTTGTGCAAAAGGCTAATTGGTACAACATTTTGCCCCCGATCGGCTTTACCTAGTGCAAGGAAGGACACTGGGCCGACAAGGACGGGACGAGTGATGATGCCAGCCTCTTTGGCTTCTAAGAACTCGACCACAGGCTTTGGATTTGCTGCCAATTTGAATTCTTGTCCATCTTGTAGTGTTGGCTTGACGTAATGGTAATTCGAGTCGAACCATTTCACCATTTCCTGTGACGTGCATTAGCGATTTGGTCATGGCGACAATATAACTTGGAGTATGTACCAATGCAGGTACATCAACAGCAGCGGCCTCTGGTGTTTGAGGCTTTTGGAGGCCTCTGCCCATGGCGAAGAACTCATCGATCGGGTCGAGCTTATATTTCGAATATTTCTCGGGAATGGCCTGTAGCGATCAGTCAGCGGCTGAGCCTATTGAAAGCTGATGCTTTCGATATGTTTGCTTACCCCGAAAAGCTGTATGTGGTCGAGGACATGATCATAGAAAGAGAAATCATTGCTTGGGATGATGTCGATGCCGGATTGTTTCTGTATCTTCCAGTGCTCTTGTCGGAGACGCTTGCCTTCCGCGAGAAGGTCTTTTTGAGAGAGTTTCCCGCCCCAGTAGGCCTCTGTAGCTTTCTTGAGGTCTCGATTGACTCCCATACGCGGGAAGCCGAGCACGGCGCTGAGTTTGGAGTAAGCAATTTTCAATGGCGGGGTAAGATTTGGTGCTTACGATTGAACCATCTTGGTGTTGAGTCTTCTATACAGCGTCAATTGGAGACAAATTCAATGGAAGAGATTGATTGAAGGACAATGATAGATTTTGGAGATGTTTAGAATGCAATTGTGGAACTGTTGGGAGAGGTTGTAGAAGGGAAAGGTGTTCTGACCGCTCGGAGCTCGTAGGATCTGACCGGACCCCGAAAAAATCCTCACCAATTTAATTCGTGATGTTCGCTTGGAGCGGTTAGCCTTGCCCGTATACGTGATAGCTTGCAATTCGTAGATCCTCGGTGATATCATTACACCTATCGTTGAACAAGCTACTTCTAAACAAACAAATTATATATTCATTGTTTGCTGCAAGATAAGTTTCCAGGGATCATGGAGATATTGAAGTCTTGGTGTCCGCCCTCGCGCGAGCATTGGGAGCTTCTTGTCTTCCTTTGGCAATTTTTCCCTATAGTATGTTAATGCCTCTCAGATCTTCGGAACTCCCTAATTCAAGTCGTACAGTTGACGACTTATCTATGGTACTTTACGTACTATCCAATGGGCAAAACATCCACAGATTCTCCTTTCAATATTCCTGGAAGGATTGGTTGGGCTACTATGGAGGCTCCTGGATTCATTACTCTATTGTACATAATGTATTCGCTCCCAAAACAAGAAGGGATTGAGAATCTTCCAATGGTAAATTGGGTCATGGCTGGATATTTTGTATGTTCCGAATCCTCTCCACAGAAGCTCGAGCAACCAGACTAATTCTACATCTGCTGGAAGACAATTCATTACATCTACCGCGCACTATTAGCACCTTTGGTCTTGAATCCGTCAATGTCACCGATTCACGTTCTCGTTTGGTTGGCCGCTCTGTCGTTTCAGCTGATCAATGCAACGTGTATTGGGGGTTGGCTCGCGGGCTATGGTCCGACTACGAAAGCTGATTGGGCTGGCAAAGCGCCAAGGATAGAAGTGGGCTTGATGATTTTTGCAGTCGGTTTGTTAGCTAACATGTTTCACGACGATGAACTGCGTGAGATTAGAAGAGCTGCAGCGCGGGAGCAGAAGAGCAGGGAAGAAGCCGAGGGCAAGAAGAACCAAGGAAAGGGCGTGGACAAAGTATACAGAATCCCTGAGAATGGATTGTTCAGGGTGATACTGTACCCTCATTACTTTTGCGAATGGATAGAGTGGTGTGGATTCTGGATGGTGGGAGGGTGGGCTTGTGTTCCAGCAAGGATATTTGTGATCAACGAAGTAACGGCAATGCTGCCAAGAGCCCTTCAGGGCAAGCGGTGGTATATTGAGCGCTTTGGCCAAGCTAAGATAGGGAACAAGAAGGCGGTCATACCAGGAATAATCTAGATGGATTGCGAAGTATAGTAGCCTCGTATATAGAAGATACCCAAATTGACAGATACGAAATCGCTCGAAGCATTGCACTTCGGGTCGACGAGCCGGTCTCAGCCAGGTGCGTGTGGGTGGTAATGCGGAAGCAGGCGGCACACACAAGCCTCGTGCTCAAGATCATGGGAAACCTCTGAGGATTCAGTATAAGCCAATGATGTAGCAGAAGGCCGAGCACCCAGGAGCGAGCACAAGAGCGGTAGGCATACATCTTAAGGCCTTGTCCGAGCCGTCACATGAGCCTGCCGAAGGTCTCTGCGGGCAACAATGTTGGCGGTTAGCACGGCATCGAGATAGTGGCAACGAACAGGCTCAAGGCGTTCACCATGTGAGCATTGTTTGGAGTCGTTAGGTAGATGGAATGCAGACACAGTGACACACTATCGAACAATGGTGTAACTCGATGTAGAAAACAGTCTCACGCGACAGTACACCTGGGAGCAAAACGTCAAGCGTACGTCAGCACTCCGGAGGTATGACCTAAGCGCTTGCATTCAGATATCAGTGTGAACTTGAGCGTGATGAAAGTATACGAATGGTAAGTCGTGGAAGCATGAAATATGACTTGACTGCTTGCGGGTGGGACGAGAAAGTGGTGTCATAATCGCGCACCCATCAGGCGATGGCGACCACCATAAATCGGACATACCTCCGTTTTGGCGTGAGATCGTCAGTGGTGGAGTGCGCCATAAGATCAAAAGATCAAAAGAGCAAAGGGATTAAGGGATCAATAGGCATTTATTGATGATCTAATTGATGAATCATGACAACCAATGCTGTTCAGATATGGTTGGAAATATGCGTCTTACCAACCCCTCCTCTGGGGGCTGATCATTGCAGTGTGGCCCCACCAACAAAGTCTCTAGGCGAGTGATTGCAATAAGCCTGTTCTATAGATAGTCTGAGGACTCATGCAATGCCCTGAATATCCGCGATGCTTACCAACTGGAAGAAGGTAAGATGCGATTGAGGCTTGAGCGGCCCAATATAAACGGGTAGAAGAGAGGGAATGGCATCGGTTGAAGTAGAGTGGTTGTTGGCAATATCGAGTGGCTATGAAAATGCCCTCAGGTCGCATGTGGGGTCTTCAGGCTGGGCACGCTCCCTTTTCGGCGAGGTGCATAGCGCACAGGCCACATGTGCGGGTTGTGCGTTTTTCCGCTTCGCTTGGAGGACTCAGGTACCTTGCAAGAATGGCGAATTGGGGCCAGGAAAAATCTGTTTAGTCAATGAGCCCGCCAACAATTCGCGAGTCTTCAAAAGAAAAGGGGTTTCGGGGGTGTACTAGAAGTACCAGCGCTGATCGGTCTTAGCATCCCCGACCAAAGGCTGGTAAAGGCGTAGAGCTTACTTGGAGTAGGCTTTCCGTTCAAACCTGGGGTAGCATATGGGAACAGTGATTGGTTGGGAGGAAAGCGACGGATTGTTGAGGGAGGCGAGATTATGTACGAGGGCGAATCTACAGTGGAAAGTGGCCTCAGTGTGGCATAGCTGCATGGCATGGTGGTGAAATGGGCTTGTGTAGTGGCGGGTCTAAGGTCTAAGAGCATTGCCGGACGTCTTTCGAGTGATTCGATACTCCCCTGGTCGCGCTTTGGTCGGGGCCATTTCCTGCCCTTTGCCTTGGGATGGGGACCTAAGAGTACCTCGTACTCCTACACTAAAAGCCTGGTGATCAAATCAAGCAGATCCTGATACACTACTGTGTAGTTCTATGGTGTACTGAAGTAGGTATGCTAGATGGTGGATGTGTGGTGGATGTGTAGATGTCTCTCTCTACCGTCTCGTCTCCTTTTAGAGTGAAGACTGGAGGGGCAAGCGTCTCACCATTACCTCTTCCCTAACTTCCCATACTTACGACCCAATAAACCTACCCAAGATTACGCCACCTCCCGCTGTAGCGAAAATTCAAAAGGTCAGCGAAGAATTTTGAAAGGTTTGGGATCGGCCCTGCTGGCCTGATGCTAGAGAGGCGCAATTCGCAATTGAAAGATAGGCGTACAGCCATGGGCCCTTGGCATGTAATGAGACTGGTTGGTGTCAGAATGATATGCATTGATAGCACCAACAGCGTCCCTGTCTAGGCCACGCCTAGGGCGCGCCTACTTGCCCTACTTTACCCTACTTGCCCGCTCCATCCAATCTACGGCCTACCCGAAATTTCGTCGAGGGGGTTAGAGAGTTGAGATTTAGGGAGGGGGGGCCCAGAAGGGTGCTAAACAAGCAGCTCCCGTTGTGGGGTGTTCATACCTACTCTAGTCTCGCAGATCGAATGCTAAAAATTTTCCCTTGTTGTGTTACCCTCTTTCCACCAAACCTCCACCTCCACACCATCCTTCGCTCTCATGATATAGCCTCTTTCAAAACAGAAGAGGCCTCTACAATCCATTTCAAGGCCCATCTCACTCTGGGACGTATTGGTGCGCCTCAGCAAAGCGGTCGTCCTATCAGAACACAACGTCATTAAAGTGGAGATAACGCTTGTCTTTTTTTGGGGATCTCAACAACAACCCTGCGCTGTCCGATGGTCAATCCACCTGCTGCAGTGCCTGCAATCACTGTGCGCTCCTCCCCAGATCGGTCCCCAATTGCCCAACTACTGTAAGCCCGACTCACACTAACTCCCTATCAGTCCTTTTGCTCTCGACTCCCTACACCGTACCGCCGGTCGCGCCTACATACTCCTTTAATCCTATCCCACCACCGAAGACACTATTCCTCTTTGAAAGGATTGGCTGGAACAATCTATTGTACTGAACAATAGGAGCATCTTCATAAGCTCTGGCACTGTCGGTGGAAGTACTTCTGAACCAATACTCTCCCTGGGAGGGCCAGTTTCTGCCAGCAAGAACGAGGAGCTGCTGCAAAAAGTTGGTCCATAACATTGCCTCGATGAGCCCGGAGTGGACAGCCGTTCGACTTTGCTGTTAGGACTACGGGTAGCCATGCCAGCCGGGAGGAAGTGGACATTTCTCAGACCTCGATGACATCCGTCTGGTAATTTCACCAGCCTGGTCTCCCAAATTTGATTGTTCAAAGAGCGCGGGTCACTACAACCGCCGAAAAAGGCAATGGCTGCTCCGAGCGGAGATACCAGCATTGGAGAGCACGCTAATAAGGAAAGCCCATTAGCAGGACCTTTGCCTCTAATCCCACCGCTGTCGGCAAATATGGAGCGTCCAAACGCAAAGCATGCAGGCGATGTGGATCCCGTACCCGAGAGCCAAAGTCAAACCATTGAGCCAGAAGATGTAAAGAAGGTTCCCCTATCGACCAGTGAATATCACATGCCGAACTCAGGGGTACCATCACCGGCCGCAGCTACCATGTCTGCAGCTGAGCAAAAGGAATCTCGGGGACAATCCAAAGTGGCAGATGCGGGTACTACTAAACCTGGAGGTAGTGACTATTTTGCGCCGAAAACCCCAGAGAACTCCAACGTGACCGATTTCGCCCAGAACACTGTCCCAACTTCAAGTGCTTCCAGCAAAGACTATAGCTCGACCTCCAAACCGCATTACTCTCTGACAGGAAACGGTCTCGAAGAGAATGGTAGTTCTTGGAGAGAACTCTCAACAGAAACAGCGATCAACCGCAGTTTCGCTCCCGGAAGTACCAGGCCAACGTCGGTTCCCAACTTCCAAAGCCGTCGTCGTGAAGGGGCAGACTACCCGACTTATCCAAACCAGTCATTCGCAGCGCTTCATAATCAAATCTATCCTCCGATATACTCACCGAGCTTAAAATACACAGCCAGGACCGGAAGCTCTAATCCTCCTCACACATTTTCTGCTTCTTCGACAGACATACAAACGGTCAATAAAGATTCAAGTTCCAACTCTGGCTCTAAGACTGTGGGCAACACACCTGCACAAAGCCCTAGTCTTTTCACGCCCGCTTTCGCGAATAGGGCGAAGTGGGCTGGGGGCTCGGATGACGGACGCTCCAACACTCCTATGCTTCATCCAACTCATCACAAGGCACCCAAAGAGTAAGTCTCGAAGATCTCTGCATCTCGAAGAATGCTGATTGATACGTGACAGGACTCACAAACTGCTCAAGGACTACGATCCAATGACTGGTAGAAAAATCATCAACCATTATGAGATCTTACAGAAGCTTGGCAGTGGCCAACACGGGACGGTCAAGCAAGGCAGGGATCTGGACACCAATAACCTAGTGGCCATCAAGATAGTACGAAGATTCTCAAAGACACTGCGTCTAGGCCGATCAGGTGATCCCAATGACATGATCAAGAAAGAGGTCGCCATTCTCAAAAAAGCTCGTCACCCACATGTTGTCAGCTTAATCGAGGTTATTGATGACGATGAGTTTGGGAAGGTCTACTTGGTACTTGAATATGTCGAGCGAGGAGAAATCGTCTGGCGTAAGAAGACTGACAAGGACATTGCACTGTTCGAGATGCACCGTACGAACCGTGAGCTTGCAGGAAACATTGACGAAGCTTTCGAGAGGGCGGAGGTCGAGAGATTCAATCTGGCTGCACCGGCTAGACGTGAGGAGAAAGCTCGTCTGCTTGAAGATCAGAAAACTCAGGCCAGGAAACGCCTTGAGGAAGAGAAAATTCAAGGACCAGGTCATCGCTCTAGTCTCGACCCTTACTGGTCACTCGAATTTGCTGGTGAATCTGACAACGACTATGGTAGCAATGAATGCGGTTCTCTGGATCAATCCGAGTCTCAACATGGTGACGAAAGCCAAACTGTATGTGGTCTTCTGCCAACGGATCCAACTGATGGCTCGCCGCAAAGCGACACTCCGAGCCATACCCCGAAACCTTTACCACGCCCTATGGATTCTGACCAAGCATCCGCTGGTGCATCGTCCCGGCCGGAGACACCAGGAAATCTTGAGGGCACGATGTGGGGGCCATACGTGGAGGACAGCTCTTCAGATCTTGCCTTCCAAGCAATACTCAACCAGATCATATGTAGTCAAGGTCAATGGACCGGAGAGGAAGAAGACTACCGTTATGTTCCTTGTCTAACCTTGGTAAAAGCTTTCGAAGCCTTCCGGGACACGGTACTCGGGCTGGAATATCTACATTATCAGGGGATCATTCACCGTGATATTAAACCGGCAAATCTACTATGGGATAAAAACTATTGCGTCAAGATCTCAGACTTTGGAGTTTCATACCTTGGCAAGCCTATCAGGGAGGACGATAACAACGAGGAGATCGCTGAAGCTGACCCTAACGTACTTCATGAAGCTATCGAACTCGCTAAGACAGTCGGCACTCCAGCCTTCTATGCACCAGAACTTTGTGACCCGCAATACTTCGAGGTTGGTCAGCACTCGGAACGTCCGGCAATCACAGGTCAGATCGACGTATGGGCCCTCGGTGTCACGCTATATGCAATGGTTTTTGGCCGCCTCCCATTCGTCCACACAAATGAATTTCAAATGTACGAGAAGATAGCGCGTGAGGAAGTCTTCATTCCTAGGTGGCGTCTCAAAGGTGTTGAGCATACGGATAAGATGCCTTCCAATAACGACAAGCGAGCGGACGATATACTTGAATATGAGGAAGTCGATGATGTATTGCGTGATTTGTTGAAACGTCTTCTTCATAAACATCCAACCCGGCGCATGACTTTGAGAGAAGTAAAGCACCATCCATGGGTGCTGCGCAATATTTCAAACCCGGAGGCTTGGCTTTATGAGACAGATCCCGCACGCCAAAGCGAAGGCAAGAAGATCGAAGTCTCCACGCAAGAAGTCCAAGACGCCGTCGTTGGACTTACTGTTTTCGACCGTGTCAAGGCCGGTTTCCAAAGGGTTGGCTCTGTCCTTCGCGGTCGTGGGTCACGCAAGAGGGCCGAAAGCAACCCCAAATATTCCGAGTATACGAGTTCGACATCTGCCAATAAAGCAGGCACCAAAGAACAGAGGAGAAGCAGTCTGAGAGGAGATGAGCAAATATTCTCAGCTCTTAGGGCGTCACGAGAGGGTTCCGAGCATCCACTTGCACAAAGTGTCGCTGCCAGCCCTGACTCGGCTAAACAAGACCAGTCTTCGTATTTTCAGGAGGGTGGTATGAGGCCTGCTAGTGAGCCGCAGGCGCTTCGACCGGGACTTCCTGACCGTGTTTTATCCACTGCAGATTCAATGAAGACCATCCGCGGTCATGCTCCTGCCGCATCCCGAGAAGCAATTCCTCTCCCTCAGACTTCGGTGCCTAGTGAAGAATTTTCCTCGCTAACCACGGTTGCCGATCCTAATTCTTCTTCTTCTTCAAGTCTGGGTGGTATCTTTGGCGGGGCAGGACGTCGCTTTGTGAATAGTATGCGCGGGAGAGAACGTGTTGCTCGCCACAGTCCGTCTCAGTCCAGTCGATCGTCGTCTGTGGAAACTAATATGGATGATCCACATGCTTCACCAAGCCTAGCAATTTCCTCTGCAATAGCGGCTGGGCATGTGGATCAACCACCCGCTCTTCGAGAAGAACCTGAGCTTCATCATGTGCCATACGAGTCGACCACTGAGAGTTTTCACCTTGCGCAGGAGCAGAATTACCGACGTGCATATCTGGAGACTATGGGTCCAGGCCGTCGTGCTACTATCTCCCAAGCAGCTGAAGTTCCCTGCCCTCCCTCTCCGGACGATGAAATTTTTTATGCCCAGCGAAGACCTTTGTCTGAAGCGGGTAGCACGTCTGCATTTGCTATCTCCTCCTCTTCTGACCAGATTGTCTCTGGGGAATCAACGGCTCATTCTCGCATTCCTTCTGTAGTTAGTGGAGCATCATCTCTGTCAGCAGCAATCGAAGAAGACTATAATGCTCCACAACTTGCATTCCAGAAGCAGAAGTCTGGTCCTACAAACGGAAGGAGAAGCGGATCACGATCACGTCAGCAAGCTGAAAGCGAAGGATTGAATCCCAAGCCAGCTCTCGCCAAAGCGGCGGCGGAAGAAGAAGCAGGCTACAATGGAGAAGGTGAACAGGACTCTGATAGTGAGGACGAAGGCCTGGCAATGGCTTGACTGATAACGGAATTTGCACAGAAAACCTATGTATATTGATGAACAAGGATGACAGACACGATTCAGCGACGGCGCAACATGGAGGGACACAGGGTGTCTTGTAATGTGGGCATTGGGGTGGAGTCCGACTTCGAAATTTGTTCATTGAAGGGGAAAACAGCACCTTCGCTTTCCGCCTTATTCTTTCCTTTGGGTTTGGGATTAAACGGATACCATAGACTATACTTCTTTCTTCAGCCTTTTTGGTACGACGCCTTTCCTCTGTCGACAGCCGATTTTCTTGAAGGATTTTTTCGATCTCTACTCCCACGCAAAACTGGAAAACATGGGCGGCCTATTTGTATCCTACTATTGAAAAAGTTACGCCTAAGCGAGAATGGCAGCAAGTGAGACTAGCATGTGAGCGATATTTGGCAAAGCTTCGGCGCAAGCAAGATGGCTAGGTAAAGAATGATCAAATATGTGTGAGGGTGGGTAATACCCTGGTTTTAAGGATGGTATGGTAGATAGCTATCTATAGCAATGGATGGACACAATCTTCCACCAACAAGACAGCTTCTAGCCATCATGCTTCCACGTCTAAGCTCGTAGCTATCATGCTATCTTATAACAAATAACCTATCGAACCAACATCCCCCTATACTCTCCCCACCCTCCCCTCTCCAACCCCTTCCACTGCACCAGCACCCGATTGCAAAGCCCACAATACACAATAATGCTCCCACTCAAACTCGGCCTCTTCACCCTCGCCCAGCTCTCCACATAAATCGTCCGCATCTTCTCCTCCGCCCTTCCCTTCCCTCTACCAACTTCCGGCATAAATGCGAAAAATCGAATCAGAGTCGCTGCGAGGATTAGGATTAGTGCTGTTGCGGGGCCGTTGGTGAGGATTAGGTCGGGGTAGCCGTGGGGGTGGTGGGAGAGGAGGTGGAGGCAGGAGAGGAGGCAGTGGAGGGAGGTTAGGGGGGTGGTGGGGAGGGGTTGGTGGATGTGGCGGGCGCGGGGGACGAGGTGGATGCTGAATCCATTCTCAATTCCAGCATTCCTTTCCGCCTTTTCCTTTTCCTTCCCCTCCTCCTCCTCCTTCTCCTTCCCCTTCTCCTCCCCCTTTCTACCCATCGTATCACCACCACCCCCCCACCTCTCCCCCATCCCCCTCTCAAATTCCTCAGCCCGCCTCTCACTGAATTCATCCCCGCTACTAACAACGTAGCTCCGGTGCGTGTACCGTTTTGGATCTAGGTTGGCGAGGAGGGAGAACATTTCGGCGGTGTGCCCGCCGGAGCCGAGGACGATTAGGAGGTGCGTTGGAGTGCCGGGGGAGCGAGGGGGGCGCGGGTGGGGGGTTTTTTGGAGGGAGGGGAGGATGAGGAGGAGGCGGAGCTAGTGGGGGAGGGGGGTTAGTTTGATTTGGGGGGAGGGGGAGGGGGGCGTACGAAGATGGTGATTAGGAGGATGAGGAGGGCGGCGAGGAGGAGGGGGAGGGTGGGCATTGTTGTGGTTTGTGGTGGGGGTTAGGATGGGAGGAAGTGGTGGTGGTGCGGTTTAGCCTGGGGGAAATGGCGGATTTTGGGGGGTTGTTGAATGTTTGTTTGTTGTGGGGTTGACATTGTTACGAGGTTGTGTGGGGTGGTGGTGGTGGATGGAGTGAATTTCCTGGGTGGGGGTGAGCTTCATTACGAGGCGATGAGGCTTGGATAATGGGGGATTTCATCGTGTTGAGTTGTAATTGGGAAGGGGTTGGTCAGATAGTGGTGACTGGATGAAGGTTGTATTGACACTTTGTGGAATATGATGAAGCTGTTGTGTGGTATTCGACGATGTGGTTCGATATATAAAAGCTTACCTTGCATTATATTTCGTGCTTGTGCCAGCATTCAAGCTGCACTGATCATTCTACTTCGTCACTTCACATATCAAGCTTATACTGTATATAAAGATATTCTGTTAGGTCGAGAGCTCGCAACCCACACCGATATCTCCGAATTTGATGCCTTAAATCCGAGAACGCTCTCGAGGTTCTTCGATCCTCCTCTATTTGCCTAACGCAATGGCTCCATCGCTTCGAGGGCGCCTGGTATGTTTCTATTGTGGTAGCAGGTCAGATAGGACACGCACTGCAAAGATCAGGAGCTGGCAGTGTAAGGAGTGCGAGGCCGTTAACCACCTCGACGAGGTACGGTAGTCTACGATATCTTATCTACTTTCCAGTTCGACTGACAAGATACTCTATAGAATGGCGAAATTACGGACCCTCCTACTCCATCAGAGTCCCTTACCAAGACTCGCTATGCTCAATCAATCCAACGACCAACTAGTCCCGTCTTTGACGTTCCTGACGATACCCTCTTCTGCAAGACATGTATAAAGAATCAACACCTCTACTCTCAATCACTGGCTTCCTACTTTCCTTCTCCAGATGCACCCGACTACTCAGAATACGAGAGGGCATTTCCCGAGTTTCAACGAGGCCTCGAAGAACGCTATCCCCAGGTCTGTGAGGACTGCGAACCCAGGGTTAGGGCGCGCATTAATAAAACGACCTATGCGGCGAAGACGGATCACCTGAGAAGGATGATGGAGAGAACAAGGGAGGGTCGTATTGCATACCGCAAATCAAGCTGGAAGAGC
Source organism: Cladonia squamosa (assembly GCA_947623385.2). Taxonomy (NCBI): domain Eukaryota; kingdom Fungi; phylum Ascomycota; class Lecanoromycetes; order Lecanorales; family Cladoniaceae; genus Cladonia; species Cladonia squamosa. The sequence continues at coordinate 1,806,491 of OX392374.1, read as the reverse complement.
TACATCTACTTCCTTGGGGGCGTGGCTTGGCTTGCAAGCTGGGCTGGACAGGCTGTCTGGGATGGCATTTGGCTCTGGGTAGCCAAGGAACAACGTATATATTGCGTTAACCGCGAAGTTGATATGACATTTTCGAAATCAAGCTGTCTACAGCAGGTCATTCAGGGTTCGGTCCTGACTCCAGGGTGCGTTGAGGTTGCTGACCTATTGGCTTACGTTGCACTGATATTGGGCTTTGTCTCAATCCTTTGGAATCCAAGATCACAAGAGAGTCTCGCAAGGCGAGGAGGGCAGATTGTTGGGAAGCGGGATTACTATTTTCTTCAGATTCTCCTTCTTGGAGGCAGATGTGCTTCGTACCTGTATCTTACACGGACAACCAACAAGTCCGATCTTGTTGCAAAAGGTGTACACGCGTCTTCGCTATTCCTGGGCTTATTGGTAAGCTGCTCCGACTGCCTCTGTTCATTCGTCAACTAATACTATTTTTACAGTTCAACATCATTTCATTCCGGTCCATTCGAACGGACTACAATACTCGGGTCTTGTTCCAAGAAAGTTTAGAGCCTTTGGTAGCTCGTCGAGCCCAGCAAACGAGCTCTATTGCAGAATCTAACCAGCCCAATGGAGACCTCTACACCTCGCTGGCCAAGCCCTCAACGAGACCATTCTCGATCGACGACTTTGCCCCAAGACTACAGCAACAGCCACCCTCGTACCAACCTCCTACACCTCCGCCAGACGAGAACGATGATGAGGCTATGGACTGGACGCCATCTCAAGAAAGTAATTTCCGCCCAACAAGCATCTATCGCAGTCTAGGTTCCGCAGTCCAACTAGCCGAACAAAGCCAAGAATCTCCTTTCCATGGGCGACTACCTCGGAACATTGTAAGCCAGAATCACAGACTGCGAAACCCACCAAACCAGCCAACCTTCCGCAAGGCATCAACCAAACAAAAACAAGCCTTTTTCAACTCCCCAAACAAGCGAGCTGGACGAGATGATGATAGTGATGCAGTTTCAATCGCAGAAACGACCGTTACTGATGTATCTTCTATGAGGTTCACATCCCCTAGATTCTTCCCACAATCTGACCACCAGGCGGAAACTGGACTAGAGGACATCCTTGCTCGTTCATTCACTATCGCCGAAGAACCTGCGGAGGTACGTCAGAATCAGAAAAAGGGTCGAACAGTGGGGGATCAGAGGCAGCTTGCTGCCAGTGGTTCGGTCAACTGGACCAGAATGTTGATATGCTGCACCATTTTGGGCTTCTGTGTTCTTTGGGCGCGTACTGGATATAAGTATCCCGATCATCAACTGTGGCTCAGGACTACTCAAGGTTGGATATCTAAAAGGAGAAATCCAGGGATGGATGTTGAACTTCCCCCTGCGTAATGAATAACGATGTGTCGTGTATGGCACCCCTTCTGGATACGAATCACATATCCTTCATTGCATAGCGAGGTATTTATTAAAGACATTTCTTCAATAGTATAGCATAGCACTGGCGCCCATAAATTAATCACACACCGGTTTACTTTGCATGGCATGACATGGGATGACACTTGGTGATGAGATTAGTCATATTTCGATTAGTATCCTTCACAAGTGTAAATCGTCTTGCTCTTCCTGATATACTGTCCACACTGGAGAAGGATAGTGTGCAGGGATGATTGCGCAATCAACGCATCCCGTCAGCGACGCGGTCATCCCTGATCTTGAACAATGCTCGCAGCCTCTGCTCGTCCCCTCCATAAATGGCTCATAAAACTCAGCCAATCTCTGCAGCGATGTCTGGACCATGGGCAAAACGACAGCGCGAGGGCTAGGGCTTTTGTGAGAACGGTTAGCGCAAATTAAGACACATTATCAAGCTTTGTAGTACTGCAAATTGCACTTCTTATTCTGCAATGTATATTACTTACTCTATACTATATATTTCCCTATCCTAGTTATCGCTTTGTACTCGCTATAGGCTATGAGAACCCTCCTCTCCTGATCCAGATCGATCTTCACTCAAGCCATCCTATGTTGCATCCCACTCATGGATCCCTACCAGTACCCCGTTACTAGTACTTTGTTACCAGTACCTTACTACTAACGTCTCGCTGGTATAGAGGGAAATAGCGATATATCCTTAACGACAGTAAGGTACTGATGGCGGGGTGCTTGGTAGTAGTAGTGGTGGTGGTAGTGGTGGTGATAGATAGTGCTTACTATCCATGAATCGGGTCGCCGTCCATGGATGGAAGGTCCGTCGGTGGTAAATTAGCGGCGACGAGATGTATGGTAGGATACCATGGGGGTGCCTACCATCCATGGAAAAGCCTACCTTCCATGGATGGAAAGCCTAAATCCATGGATGGTAGGATCCATGAGTGGAATGCAACATCCTACCTGTCGACCTACGTCGAGAGGAGGGTATTGTATTGCATCTTGCGTCACCATCATCTCCGGTAACATTCTCTTCCCAATAGATTTTCACACAATTCTTAGGGTTTTTGCAGCCGGGGAGTCTGTTCGTCTGGTTCTAACGTGACCGCAAGTCTGAATCTCCGTGGCTATGTTGGAGGATATGTGTTGCATGCCATCCATGGATTCCACCGTCCATGGATAGCGCCATTCCATCCATGGAGATCCCTACCATCCATGGATAGCGTCGCCGTCGGTAGGAGGGAACCGCGACGAGATGTATGGTGGCAGCGATGTAATTTCCTTTCATCCATGGGTGGCAGGGATTTCCATGGATGGTAGGATTCTACCGACAGCATGCAACATATGCCCATGGAGGAAAACACGCGAATGATATCCGTCCTACCACACACTACAAAGGGAAATAGTTGCGAACTCAATCACCACTACCCGGTCGTTGGATAACAGTCTCCTCCGCGCGAGCTTACGCTGAAAGGTACCCAGGGATCTTAAGACTCACTTTAAGGCATGGAGAATTTCTCTTACTGCATCTCAATCGGATCAGACAACTTACCAAAGCACCAGTACAAACTCCAAGCTATGTCTTGCACCGTAAGAAAGCCTTCACGTACGAGGATTTGGTGAGAATGAAATCACAGCAGCCATGGCCTGGTCACGAGGAGGCATCGAACATTCTGCGCTCCGTAAAACACTCGCCTTCGCTTGAAGGTTTTCACCACCTTGGTCACGATAGAGTGCTGCGCAGTTTCAGTTGAGCTGATGGTCAAGAGCATGGAAGCGGTACTCGACGAGGTCTCTCTCAAGACCCTTACTCAGAAAATGCGCGGCGTGGATGGCAGGAATGTAATGGACAACTAGTACAATTAATTAGCCGTTGAATTGACTTTCCATTCCTTTCCGCTGTTTCACTTGATTGCAGTTACATCTCAGCTGACTGCTTACTGCAGAGCCAATCGGAATGAATGGAATGACTCTATTGATGCCACACATATCATAGTTCCATAGTAACGGAAAGGAGGCTGAATCGTTCACATGTCCGTTCAGTGTTACAGTGAGCTTTATGTTGGCAACTATTTGTTCGATAAAAGCTACATATATATTTGCATCATTGGAGCGCGAGTAAGTTGTCATCCGTGATACACCGCTGTCTTGCAAGGCATCTCTCGGCCGGAAAAGACCCCATATGGCCGAGAGGATACACAGCTGGAAGCTGAACTGCTGACTTCTGCAGCCTGAAGTTGTGTTGCATAGGCGGTGTATTGATGGGCCTGTAAGTGGACGCGAAGAATCGGCGAAGATGCCAGGACCTAGCAGCCGAACGCGAGATGATCAAGGTAACATTCCGGCAGGACCACTGTAAGACTCTTGTCGCAGGTGATGAACTGCATTGCCTGCATGTAGGATCTATGGGAAATGGGCTGCTAATGTACATGACATAGTCAGCAGGCCTAGTAATTAATATAAAAGAGTCGAAACCGTTGTTGCAAGCTTCTAATTACAATAAATTCAGAGGAACAAGACACAGTATCTCTTACATTTACATTGGAAATATCCACCATCCGTGACACTCGTCAAGATGCTCTTCCGTGCTGCTATACTCTCTGCAGTAATGCTCCTTGGCATCCACAAGGCTGTTGGGGCTGCTGTAGAGGCGCGAGATAGTGCGGTGGATGCCGTTCCTGAAATCGCTACTACACCATGTGCGTGCATACAGACAATGTACCAAAAGAGTTGAGAGCTGACATAATTATCAGACTACGCGTGCAACTGCCCCAATAATTGCAGTCATAAGGTTGGTTCGAGCTGCAAGTATTATAGCGGACCCAGTGACTCATCTCCGGTTATCAAAGGCAGTAAGTATCTTGTCGTGGCTAGACATCAATGAGAAGTAGCCTGCTAATACATGTTCAAGAATGCGAAAAGGAGGATGGAACTTTGACTTGCATTGCTACAGGATAGACCTTTTCATCGTTTGTACCAGTACTTTGGTCTGGCGTGGAAAGGAGCGTGCAAAGGATCCATGGATAGAGCAAAGATTGCTTAAAACAGCCCGCACAAGACTTGTTAGGTATTCAATTACTCCTATTCAACATAGGGTCTAGTAATAGAAGCTCCTACATCAAATCATTCCTCTGCTAGAGATTCGTAATAAGCAAGTATTTCTACTAATAGTAGTTGATGTTGTTTATTCTTGTGGCTTGGGCTAGCTCCGGGCTGAGTACGAAGTACCCTACCGCTGCGTTATAGGTCAAAGAGCATCAGCGAAGTCCGTAGAACTCACTCACAAGCCTCTGTATATAAGAATGCTTCGAGGGGCCCTTAGGTCTGCAAGCCCCTCAGGCCAGCCTGTAATACTACCTTTCTCTTGAAGGAAGGCTCTCCCCCGCAGCTTGAGCCCCACCACTACCAGGCGCGATATTGAATATAGAAATGTTCCCCAGCGAACACGGAGAACAAGACACGTGAGCCCGATGCCGAAACAAACGTCCGCTGCAATTTCGAAGCATGGCATTAATCAGCTGAAGTACTTTGCCTCAGGGGCTTCTTGCTCTTTCTCTTTCACAGACGCTCTAGGGGTCATATCGTTCGATAGCTTCGTTGAGTCGCGAGCGTTGAATGTGCCATGCAAAATGCCGTGGAAGTGCTTGGTTCATAAAAGATGCTCTAGTCCTTTCCTCCTTAGCCCAGGAAGGGGGCTTCCTCTGGCGTTGATATCGTCGGCGAGAGCGTGAACGGACCTAGAAAAGGACCCGTTGGATCCCTTGGATCTGGCTGGGAGCACGTTCAGTCCTAGCTGATTTTACTGGGGTCGGAGAGCTGAACTGAACAAGCACGTTGAGATCAGTACATAACATTAAAATTTATGCTTCAGAAGTAAGATCCAAACTGCGCTGCATTTACACAGTCTATGCAGTGTTATGTTGACTGCGTTCCACTTTCGAATTTTTCGACTTGCTCTACTTGCATACCCGAAGAACCATTTATGCATGAGGACCATGAATCATTTCGCCAAGATTGGTGATATAATTGACAGCTGCCTCGACTACCACGAACGCAACATTTGATCAATACAAGTCCATCATCGACACGTTCGACGAGCAAACCCTCTGCGCTGTTCTTCTCGCCGCAGCGCAAGACGTTCCTGATGTGGCAGCTCTCATAGTCAAGGGACGGGATGATATTTTCAGAGAGGAAAGCGCTAAAGTTATCGACTTGAACAACCCATGAGATAGACGTAATGGTTCAAGAGGCTATGACGCAAAGAATATCTGTATCTCAAACAATCGCAAAGATCAAGGAACAGACACCGGCCCATGCTTCGTTTGGTACTAAGAAAAGCGCCTTGGTGATAATGAGAAAAATCGGAAAGAGTATTGCACTGGGCGGTAATTACGATGAATTTAGCTCACAAGTCATCCAAACACTGTATACCGAAGGGGAACCTTTGGAGAAAGCAATGTTAGAGATTGTAGGCGCGATGAAAGTGGAGGAAAAGGCTAAAATGCGCGATAATAAGGAATGGATCGAGAAGGTGAAGGAGCTCGTAGAGCTGGGGAAGGATGTTGATATGTTTGAGAGTTTGGAAAAGATGCTGGAGGTCTTGGGACCGGAGGAGCCTCGAACCAGCAAGAGCGGGGTTGTAGGGCCTGAAAGTGGGAAATTAGACGAGAGGGAGTCTGGGAAGTCAGTGCAGAAAGGCGCAAGGTGAGGGGTCGCGCAACAGATGGATGTCAAGGCCGTGGGTGTGGCGACGGAAGATGCTTGTCCTATTCGGATGGTTGAGACAAGGAAGAGGATGACTGGGCGACGAGGTTTGAGGATCTATGAAGTAGAACGGAGAGACAGTCAATCTATTAATAGTTACCAAACGACGTCATTGGATACTCAGTTTCAGCCTGCAGGTTGCATCTGCAATCATACGAGTAGCAGCAAGCCATGATGCTCGTATCAGGTATTCGTACAACACATTGCCCGCTTACGCGGCCAGGGTGAGGGCCGCCCAATTATGACCATGCTCACGTCCACCGTCTATTGTATTTACCCATGTGTCAG